>JAANBC010000404.1:0-29424 GCA_014621405.1 Stylonectria norvegica | reverse complement strand
AACTATAGCCTTTAGCTCCTATTATTTAGGTTATGCTATTAAGGGCTTAATTTTTCTTAAAATTGCTTTTTGCTTCTCTCTTCTTATCTGTTAATTTCGCGCCTTAATTCAGCCTTTCTAGTTTTGCTTATAAGTTTTAGCTTTTTATATATATATTAGTTCTGCATTGCCTTAGTTAGAATAGTCTTTCTATTTCTTCTAATTAGTACTGCTATTATCCTAGCGAAAAATACCTGGTATATTTCTTTTTCTCCCTTCTATAAGGGGTCATTACCTATTCTGCCTCCTAATTTAATTAAACTTATTAGGAAGCTTAATATAGGACTTTCTAATAGTATTAGAAGTGGCTTAAAATAAAATAAGATATATTTATTATTTTTAACTTATATTTCCTTTTATTTAGCTTAGACTTTTTCTTATAGTTTGCTATTAAAGTCTTTAAAGATTATATATTAATCCTCGCTTTTATAAGTCTCTAACTTATCTTCTCTTTTAATTAGGCCTAAGACTTAGTCCACTTACTTGGTAATAATCAGAGCCTATATTTAAGCTTAGATCTCTTTAAGAGTTACTTTACTAATTATTTTGCATAAATAAGCCTTGCTTAGGTTAAATAACTTGTCTTTATTAAATATAATATCTCTTATAATATAGACTAAGTTAGTTATTAAATTTTAAATTTAAAAGATATTTTATAAGTTATATCCTATTAAGTATTTAATCTATATTTTTAGTGCTATTTATAACTTTAAATACTATTCTTTCTTTTGCGCATTTTTAATTATTATAAATGCCTTATATTTAATTGTTTTTAAGTATATAACTTATAGTTAAGACTTTACTTTGCCTTTTATACTTAAAACTTAGGAAAAAAAGCTCTTATATAGTATTTTACTTTTAAGCTGTGCCTTTAGTATATGGTTAAGTAAGTAGATTGCTATTCTTACTATTTCTAGCTATAGCTATATTAGAAGGTTTGCATTAAGAATTAGAAGTCTTACTTTCTCTTTTACCACCCCCCTAGCATATTCCCTAGAACTATTTTATACTTAAGTCTAAGGTGCGCTTTTATTAATATAGATAGCCTTTTATTATAGCTATCTATATATTAAATCACTTTTTTAAAGCTTGTTATTAGTTTTAATTATTTAAAGCTTTACTCTATATCTCCGATAGAGGATTTTAATAATATATTTTAATATTATAAGTAGGCTTTTCTTATTATAATTTATAAAGTAATAGTCTTAAGTAAAGTTAGTTTCTTACTCTATAATTATTATATATAAGTTAAACTTTCTAATATTAACTTTATAGTTATAGAAGTTAATTAAGATTCTTTCACTAGGTTTTAAGTTTTATTTTCTTAGTTTGCAATACTCTTTGCACTTTGCCTTCCTAATTCTATAGATATTATATTAAACTGTTATTAGGCCCTTTATTTAAGCTCTTTCTATATTATTTAGTAGGTATTTTAAAGCTCTTAGTCTTAGGTGCCTGAGCTGCCTGTACTAATATATTATATCTACTTATAATAGCTTTCTCACGGTCCAGAAGTTATAATTAAATCTCCGCACTATAAATACAGCTCATTTTGCTATTTTATAGATATATTTAATAATATATTAATTATAGTATTAACTTAGTATATATAGCATCACTCTACTATTATAATAAATAATATTATTATTATTTTACTAGTCCTACTAATATCCTACTTTTTATAGTTATTATAGCAATATCAGGTTTATTTCTATTTATAGGTAGTATATAATGCCTTTTAAATAAAGCTAATAAAGTCTGTTTTATAGATTTTAAACTTAAAGGTCTATATTACTATAGCCTATAATTAGAATCTTACTTAATCTAGTAAATATAAACTTATCTTCTTTTATATACTTAAAGTTTTAGAATCTTATAATTTTATTAAAGATATATAGAGTTATACCTAAGTTAAGGATTAAGTAGTTTCTTAATAGATACTACTTATTAGCTGCTAGAAATATAGCTACTATAGAAAAAATATAAGTTTATAGTATTTATTATTATTGCTTTTAATCTTATAAGTTGCCTTTAGATAATTTAAGTTACTTATATAACTTCTAAATATTAGGCTTATTCTTTAAATATTATTCTAGCTTTTTAGTTCTCTATTTAATAATTATAATTACTTATTCTTTTTAAGTAATTCTAAGACTTTTAATTATTAAATTTATAAATAATTAATTAATCTTATTTATAGCATTTACCCCTCTCTAAGGGCTGCTTTAAGCATTCTAATTATACTAGTCTACTTTTAATTTTAAGATTATATAATATAGCTTGTTTTCCAGGTTTGGGCTGCGGAACCTAGTGTACATTGTATCTCGGGTTTAACAAAATATAGCCTTCGCGCACTCGAAGGGATTGGCCACGCGTTGTGGATAACATGGGTGCTGCGCTGCGCTAGTAGGCGTACTCTGCTCCGATTGATCGAGATGCGGCTTGGACATGTCGTTGCCTCTCGCGGCTCTCGAGGCTGGACTATCGGTACTCATCATGCCGGGGCTGAAGCTATGGGGCCGGCTGCCATCACGCTGGCGAAGCACCTCGACGCAACGGACATCTACACTACGGCTGGCTCCCAGGAGAAGAGAGACCATTTGCAGATCAACTACGGCATTCCTGCCGAGCGTATCCTCAGTACATGTAGTCGCGACACGTCTTTCGCGGCAACCGTCTTGGCCGCCACCCGGGGACGCGGCGCTGACCTCCTGGTCAACTCACTGCCAGGTCTGCTTCTACAAGCAAGTCTCAGCGTAACCGCGCCCTGGGAAGATACCAGATCGAAATCGCAAAGACGTACATCGCCAGCTCGGTTCCCGTGGCCCTCAGGGCTTGCGAAGACGACGGTTTCCCGCCAGTGTGCGTTGTTATCCAGGGCGCCATGTTACTGCGCGACAGCATCTTTGAGCAGATGACATTTGATGACTGGCACACGGCCTACGACCCAAGCTGTACGGCATCTTGAACTTGCACACTGAGTTTTCGCAACAACTCGCTCGCGATTTTCGTCAGCTGTCGTCCGTCTCAGGCGTAGCCGAAAACCCACCATGCCGCTGGCGGCTCCTGTGAGGATGCCATGGATGGAACGCTGGCGTCAATTTCAAGGTCTGCCCTGGCGTGGCAATCGTTGTAGACAGTGGGCCTCCGCTGTCGTAGGCCACTTCACGCATGAACCACCCACCAAAGCAGGACTGATTTGAGGGTTTCCTTTTCCGTCGCCCGAATCTGTTCGACTCTGATTTTCTTCTTGTGTCAGAGTTAATTTCGAAGCATCTTACTTCGCTCACGATGAGTGGATGAGCAGCCATCTTGAGGGATTTAATCGTGGTCGCAACTCAAGGCACAAAAGCGCCGTGTCGCGTCTCCATCAGTCACGCACGCTCTTCTGTTCTACGCTAAACTCTCTATACACATTACGGTTAGTGACTTCGCACACGACGAGGAGGCTTGTCAGTTTCATCTTCCTGCTCTGTCATTTCGAGCGATGATCCGCGTGCTCCCTAGAGCCTTGTTTTGATAATGACAATACCGACCATCTCAGCTATGGTGACAAATTTTACCTTCAGCTTCGCAGGATCATCAATTGCAAGAATATCCAGCACCAACATCATTGCATAATGAACGCAGAATCATTCGCAGGTCGAAACTCGACTGTGCCCTTGAGAGCCGTTACGACATTTCACCTCTACCAAAGTCTCATGTCCACAGCAGCATTGAAGCTCGCACGCCATTAGTTGACATGTCGATGCCGATGACCAGGCGCAAGCGTGCGAGGAAGGCGTGCATCCCTTGCCACCAGCGCAAGCGAAAATGCGACGGCGGGCTCCCTTGTGGCACTTGTACTACTTATGAATACAATTGCAGTTACGCGGGCGCTGCCGATGACGATGATGAAACCACTGGCAACACGGGCGGCGGCCAATATGCTCCTCTCCCAGCTAAGCGTGTCAACCTCAGTGGCGGAAGCAGTTTGGCAACCCGGGCCACCGCCACATCACGCAATGTTAGAAGTCCATCTCAAGCAGAAGGAAGCCCTCGCGAAGCCGATGGCTCATCGAACGGGAGCTCCGCCCTCGGGGCGGGCGTCATAACGACGTCCACCGACCAGCACAAGTCCAGACAGACCGGAGCGTGTGCGGCCATGGCATTCCCGCACATCTTGAGCGAGGTTCTCGGTTCCGACAGCCATTCCAAGACACACTCGCTCGCCTACAACTTTGGCATCCGCCCCGATGAGGCTTCTGGCGCTCACGTCTTGCTAGGGACGCTCATATCTGAGGTCGACCTGGAAATATTCTCGGGCCTGTATTTCTCAGTATTGGCCCCGATCGGCGACCTCCTGGAACCAAAAATCTACTCCCAGCGATGTCGAGACTATTATCATGGCTCCGCCAGCACCATGATTGCCTTTGGTGCTGTGGCCGCTGGTGTTGCTGCTCTCGGGTCTTTTCTATCAACGAACAGACACCCGCGGGAGCCTAATTTGGTGCAGTATGCCAAAGCCATTCTTGATGATCCGGCCTCGATGCACATGCTAGGTATTGACCATATTGTTGCGTGGGCCATGCGAGTGCTCTACCTACGAGCCACGAGTCGCCCCAGCAATGCTTGGATCGCGTCGTGCACTGCGATGCATCTGTGCGAAGCGGTAGGGCTGCACAAACAAGAGAATATCAATGACTTGGTGTCCGCCACTGGCGCCGCTCTCGCTGGACATGATGCAGACCGGCTGAGACGCATATTCTGGATTTCATGGGCCGGCCATAACTTATTATCCTATGAGTACGATCGTTCTGCTGTCAGTTTTCGGGCTGTGACTTGCGAGGCTATTATTCCGGCATCAGGTTCCGTTGCCGATCAGTTCGTGCAAATAGCCCAGATCATTCCAACGCTCAACTCCCCGTTCCATTTCGAATGCCAGCCTAAGACTCCTCAGGAGGACCTATTTGAGCGTATCAAAGCGTTGGAAAAGCTCCGGTACACTCATCCCTTCTTGGTAGTGACTAAGGCAGAGCTCGCATTTTGCTTCTATCGGCACATTTACCAGCTGAAGTCGGGCATCTCGGACGACATAATTAAGATCGTCATTGACATCGGCAACGCTGCAGTGGATGCAGCTCAACAGCTGGCTAACCAGGGCCATCTGTTCTGGAACGTCATCGGCAGCGTTTTTCAGTATGCCTGCGTTCTTTTGGCTATTGACAAACCAGCTGCCTCGGTTCACATTGCCGCTGCCTTCAAGGGCTTGGAATATCTTGTCAAGGCCGCTGACACAGGGCTGACGCGAGAGGCATTGTCTATGGCGCGGCACTTACTCAGCCTCCATACGGCAAAGAAGCGAAAGGAGCTCGCCCAGCTAGAAGTTATCGATGCAGGCTCCCAATCCTTCCAGGCGCAGCCGGATTTGGATACTAACAGTGCTATGCTAGAAATGGCCTGGGAGATGGACTGGGAGCAGTTCCTTGTCGAGCCATATCTATCGATGTTCGGACCTGACGGCTAGTTATAGCGACTGGAGTGTCGTTAGACATTCGCTTTTGTCCGCTTGTCCGCCATTTAGCATGTTCTGTTGTTCTGACACGGAAGAATGACAAGCATAGCTTTGCATTGATATAAACCGGTGCCGCGACGATACATTTTTAGACGTGGTCTACTCTTATTTGGCTTGATTCCTGTGGCATCTCCTCAGATGATTTCCATCGACGAATATCGACTAAACAGAAGACAAAAGCCACGACTACGCCCAAGCCGGAAAGACCGACGCCCAGGTAAAAGGCGCCCCGATATCCCTGCAGAACATTATTCCCTCCGTCATTTACACTCGAATCGACCGTGCCGGCGATTCCAAGCCCGATGGAAATGGAATAGTTGACAACGGTGTTTACCAGCGAAGCCGCAAGACCCTGATGCTGTCGCGGCATGGCACGACTCAGGACGATGGTGGCCGCTGGGAAGGACATGTCCATGCCCCATGGAAGAATCAAAATGGCCACGAAGGTCTGCGCCCAGTAGGACTGGTGGACGGGCGCTGTTGCAATTATTATGCCTGCAGTGAGGAAGGCCGTCATGGAGATGACCATGATGGTCGAGGCGCGGAAGCCGCTCAACAGCATACCCGTGGTGACGGCAGCAATGAGCCCGCTTATTGCGATAGAAACGAACTGAGCAGACGTCAACAGAGGCGACTGATTTCTCAGGACCATGAGAAGATTGCACATGTTGAAGACGAAGATGCCGAAGCTGGACCAGCCGGCGCTTATGCAGGCCAGGGTGAAGAGAGAGTCCATCTCCAGAACGCCGAAGGGGAACAGCGGGTGCCGTACCCTTTTTTCAACAACTAATAAAACGACGAAGATGACGATGCCGATAATCATGGTAATATACGTGTAGGGTGTTGACCAGCCGACAACAGGACCTTGATTCCAGGCGAAGTTAAAGAGGACCAGAGCGGCCACGCCGGTGACTGAGCCCAGAATGTCGACACGTTGCCACACGCTGGATGTCTCGTCATCCGAGTTTCTCGGTGGTGGCGGCGTCGCGGGAATGACAAAGGCGCCCAAAAAGGCCAAGAAAAAGCAGGCGAAGCACATGACCCAATAGGCCCACGGCCACCATGCCATCTGGGAGAGCAGGCTGGCGAAGACGGCGCCTACGAGGAAGCCACTTGGAGCGGAGGCACCGAACAGACAGAAGACCATGTTCTGGCGGAG
The DNA here is from genome assembly GCA_014621405.1 of Stylonectria norvegica. Lineage (NCBI taxonomy): Eukaryota > Fungi > Ascomycota > Sordariomycetes > Hypocreales > Nectriaceae > Stylonectria > Stylonectria norvegica. Next base: position 22,672 of record JAANBC010000404.1, on the reverse strand, counting down.
CCCCTGGTCATAGCAGCGGCCGATGATGGCGATGCAGTTTGGCAGCATCAAAGCCGGACCAATGCCCTGCATGGCACGACAGAAGGCGAAGTAGACGGGGCCGCTGTAAACGGCAAACCCAGCGAGAGCGGACCACAGGCCAAACCAAAGGAAGCCACCGACGAAGAAACGTTTGTGGCTGAAGACGTCGCCGAGACGACCCGCGATGAGGATGAAGGTGCCGACGGTCAAGGAGTATCCTGCCGAGAACCAACTGATCGTACCAGGGTCATTTTCAATACCAAAGGAGCGGGCAATGATGTGTTGGGGTATGATACTCAGGGCGAGACCAGCTTGAGTAAAGAGCTGGGAGGAGCAGAGGACGGCGACAAAGAGCGCTTCTTCGGCAAGCGAATGGGGACGTTCGACACTGGCATGAGGATGATCTTGGAGGGTTTCGGTGTCGATTTGGTTATGATGGCCCTCTCCCGAGGTCTCGGACGATATTTGTTTGGGTGTTGAATCTTCAAGAACCGCGTGGACATGTGGCTCCTCGCCAAGCGTGGTGTTGTCTTTCTCTTGGGAAGACATGATTGTGGTCGAAGACGGCGAAGTAAAGTAGGATTAGGTGACGGGCGAGCTCCCACCAGCCAGCGTTGTTATGGAGTTGTTTAATTGTGCCCATTTTATTCCTGTGTCTGCACTGCGAGGCGGAACAAAAATTAGATACTTCTGATCCGTTCTCAAGGGTTTCATCTCGCTCGTTCCGAACTGTGCGGCTATTGCGGCTATTGCGGTACGGCCGCTGCGGCCGCTGCGGCTACCGCGGACACCACTGTCACCCACCGCCGCAACAGAGACGCCCATCGGGCGGTGTCAGTATGGAACCCCAAGGTTAACTAAGGTACCATGGGTGTTGCGGTTACTGCGGCTACTGCGGTTTCCACGGCCGAGAACCGCAGGCCTACACATTCGCCTCCTCAATGGCATGCCAGAAGCAGTCCGCGATGCCGTCTCGGAGTGTGGATCCAGCTGGGTCAAGTCGGACACGCCGGATGGTGAACGACTTTTCGGTATTTCAAGTCTCAAACCCCGGTCGGACAAGAACTAGCGGAGATGGAGGGAGCTTGGTTGGGGCTGAGCCTGAAATGCATAAAGGGACAGACGGTAGTCGGCTAAAGAGATTCAATCAATATTCGACAACCTCTGACTACCTTGTTTCACTGCAATCGAAGCAATAGTCCTTAAAATGTCCCGATATGCTAGAACGCAGCCTGCTGGCTTCAGGAACGCCATCGAGAGAGTTGCCATTGTTGGAGTAAGTTTATCTTCGCTAACATCAAGCATGACGTGCTGGAGTTACAATTATCTGGTCACTAACACATCTACCTTAGGCTGGAGGCACCATCGGATCGCACATCACTGCTGCCCTCCTTCAAACCGGGAAACACACAGTCAAGGCCCTCACCCGCAAGGGTAGCAACAACATACTCCCCGAGAGCGTCCTGGCTGTTCCAATCGACTACGCGGACCAAGCCAGCATTGTAGCCGCTCTCAAAGACCAGCAACTCTTCATCATCACAATGTCTCCTACCGCACCCCGGGATACCCACAGCGAGTTGGTACAGGCCGCCGCAAAGGCTGGCGTTCCCTATGTTATGCCCAACAGCTACGCCGGCGATATTGAGAGTACCAATCTCGGCGAGGACACATTGCTTGGGCCTGTTGCCAAGGCAAATAGGAACGAAATCGAGAGGCTTGGTATGCAATGGATCAGTGTTTGCTGTGGATTTTGGTACGACTACAGTCTGGCGGGCGGCGAGGCGCGCTTTGGATTCGACTTTAACAAGCGTTCCCTCACACTTTACGACGATGGTAACACCATCAACTCAACATCGACTCTGTCGCAGGTAGGACGAGCTGTGGCCAAGGTACTGGGCTTGAAAATTGTTCCCGAAGACGAAAGCGATAAGAGCCTTACTCTCTCTGGGTTCTTTAACAAGGCCGTATACATCAAAAGCTTTGCTGTCAGCCAGAATGACATATTTAAGAGCGTCAAGCGCGTCACGGGTACCTCTGATGCCGACTGGATCATCACTCACGAGTCCTCCCATAAGCGGTACCAAGATGGCCTGGCTCAAGTTAAAGGTGGTAATATGGCTGGATTTGGCAAGCTGTTGTACGCGAGGGGTTTCTACCCGGAGGATCCCAGTGATCTGTCGGCCAAGGTACAGAACAAGCTACTTGGTTTACCGGAAGAGAGTTTGGATGAGTCTACCAAGGTTGGTATAGATTTGGTTGACGTCTTGCAACGTCGCGTTGAGCGTATGGCGTCTTAGAAAACAACACGCACTCTGCTTATAAGGTCTTCTAATCAATACTCTTCCATTAATACTTCCAATTACAAAGTCGACGGACTGACCAACGAGTATGCCAACTACGTAGCTAATCGAACGAATAGTATAACAAGCATTTCAGCGAAAGACACGTCGTCGTATTTTCGAGGGCCGTGTAAGCATCGGCGGATTAGTGCACGTCTTACCGATCTAACTGTCCTCTCTGTTTTTTTTTTCATCTACCAGCCAATTCTGTCAGACAGGTCGCAGCACATACAATCTGTCAAGCTTCTGCAGAACGTAAACTCCTGTCACATGATTCACAAACGCAGTTTCACACTGAGCGGGTACAGGTCAGATGAGAGTAGGGGACAGTGAATCCGGGTGTGTAATGAACTGGATGATATATCTTTATAGGAGCCATACCTTGATTTCCAGGCAAGAAAGTATCCCGTGATGTACTACCGACGACGTGAAGTGCGATTTCAAATTGAGTATAGTCTAAGACGCAGCAGTGTTGATAATATCCGGAAAGATGCTCCAAGAATTGTGACAGAGGTGGGTGGAGCCATTGCCGAACAGGGCAATAATATACCAAGTGTTCTTGTAGCCCTAGGGATCCTTCATCTTACCGTGCCGACCATCAGCGATGTCCTTGCTCGGAGGGCTCGGATGAATTGAAGAGTAGTCCTGGAAGTCGATAAATCGAGGCTCTAGAGCCATGGCATTGCTTTGAGTTTGTAGCCACTTGATGGTGCTTCGAGCCTCGCACTCAATTTCTTCCTGTGTCTGGGCCTAGACTGTGTTGTACCGGTAGAAATGGCACACAGGGAAAGCCGAACGGGCGACCTCAACCATACCTGGTAGACTGGCGACGTGGTACGGACTGTCGGGCCCGGCGTTGGTATACGCAACGCCATCTTCAAGCCCGGTGTTGTTCACGACGTCTCTATAGTAGAGTCTGCCAAAAGCGCTGCTCACAATGGCCTGCTCCTTTCGGTCGAGACGAGATACTTGGTGCTGTCCAAGACCGGCAGCATAGCAATCATGAGCTGTTTCGCTTCGGGGAGCGACTGCAGGTAACCCTTTGTATACCTAGGAAAGGCAACTCGGTTTTTGAAATCGGAGTAGCCGGGAGTGCCAAAGTCTTTAGGATCCGCCTGTACTAAAGGGGCTTGCAATCGGGCAAAAGGTCGCGAGTGACGGGGGCATCGAGATGGATTTGCAAGCTAAAGTAGACACAAGCCTTCAGTTACCGGGCCATGGAACGTTCTGTTGTTTCCCCCATGCTGGGTCGAGACTTCGATCAGGGTGAAGGTGTTATTGTGATTTTACAAAACAGCGATAGGGTGACAAATTGGACTACTTTGACTCTGAAGATCGACTTCTGTTCTACTTTCTACCATACATACAAAACGAGGGCTACAACAAATGTGTTCGCTAACTTAGTTTACTCCGTGAGAGTAACATAATCGCGGCGATTTGCAAGTCACATGTAAGTGGGAAGATCGATACGGGCCGTAGCCACAGCCATAGCCGCAATAGCCGCAGCAGCCGCATGCCACATTACATGACCTGCATAAGCATGAGGGCCTAGACAATGAGATTGAGGTGGATTTTCTCGCCTTAACCATTGGAACGATATCGACGAGATCTCCGAGACTGTTGCAGAACTATACTGTACAAGGCTGACCTGCATGCCCGACATGCTTATTTACAATACCGTCTTTGTACGCTTATCCCGTACGCTAAGTGGCAACTTCTATCATCTAGAGACAAAACGTATTGTACTTTTCCCAGACTAGTGCAGGCAGTCAGAGTATACTATCCTATGAGGCCAGATTCTTGCGATTTTCGAAAGTGTGCCTAGATGTTCATGGCAATTACAAAGTCTCCATCAAGAGCGTGGTTTCGTTTCTGATATTCCGTGCCAATCTTACGATGCCTAGCAACTCTCCAACTAGACTAAAGTGACTCGTCCGACAAGAAAACTATTGGACGGGCCTTCTGGCTTGCGTACTTCATGTTTAAGTATGGGAACCTAGATAAGACCGGCACCCGGTGTCCAAAACGGTCTAGTAACCACTTACTCGCAGTTAAAAATCTCCGCGCAAGATTATTATAGCAGAATGGTAACACTTGAGACAAGATTTCAGGATTAAGAACTCAAATTGTCAAGCTTGCAAACTTTCAGTGGGCTGACTGTGTTACTTAGATTGAGGAGGCCGCCGGCCAACCCATCCCCCCGCTTATTAGTATGCGCCAAGTATAACTACACCGAGTTGAGCCAGTGCTCGGAGGGGTTGGTTTTTGCAATTCCGACATGCTGTATATCCGTTGTCAAGAATCGGGATTACACCTGCCAAGACTCGTCGGATCTCCGTCACGTCGTCGCCCGCCACGGTGATTACTCTGCCGACGACTGACGAGAGGCTGCCAAGATGCGTAGGATCTCCGTCACGTCGCCGCGCATCGCAATAGTAGCTGTGATGACGAGGCCTTCGTTAGAATTGGGATATCAGATATGATAGCCAGACAAGCATTTGACAATGTTCGTATATAAAGGTCCGAATCTTCCGCGTCAATAACATTTTCAACTTCGCATTGCCTCAACAGTCAAGCACAACAATTCACCAAAGAGGGAAGAACTCTAGTGCATGAGAATGAAATCTATCTTTGCCACTAGGCTTCTCCTAGCCTCACTTGCTACGGCAAGTGCAGTTCACAACAAAGGCGAGTATGAGTATGTCGTCATTGGTTCTGGTCCTGGCGGTGGTAGCTTAGCGTGAGTATAGTACAGCCCATATCCTGCTCAACCATACTGTATGACTGACACGGCAAGGGCAAATCTGGCTCGCGCTGGCCATTCAGTCTTCCTCATTGAGGCAGGGCAGGATCACGGCGATGAGCTTGTTCAAATGGCCCCCGCATGGTAAAGTTCTTGATCTATCATCCGTATAAACTCGGCCCATCTAACAGACAAATAGGGCGGACCAGGCTTCTGAAACGCCAGATATGTCCTGGCAGTTTTTTGTCAACCACTACCAGAACGACACCCAAGCTAGACGGGACAATAAGTTCACTTATCGCCTCAACAACGGCTCTTTCTATGTCGGTTTGGATCCCCCGGAAGGCGCAGATCCGTAAGTGTGACTAAGACTTCTCGGCTGGAAGGATACTAATACTTTCCAGGCTGGGAATCTTCTACCCTCGTGGAAATACGTTGGGTGGATCCTCAGAGGTTAATGCCATGAATTTTGCCCTTCCACCAGACAACGACTGGAGGCATATTGCCGAACTTACTGGCGATGATTCTTGGTCGCCTGAGAACATCCGGAAATATTTCATGGAATTGGAACGCAATGAATACCTTCCAGCCGGCGTGCCAGGTCACGGTTACAAGGGATACGTCGAGGTATTGCACCAACAGATCACACCCTTTCTTGGCCATACTTGACTGATTCTCATTTACAACAGACCTCACAAAACAACATGTCATACATTACGCAACGCCCAGGCGTTGAATCCTTCGCTCGCGCGGCTATCCGCTCGCTGGAAGGTACCAATGTTGAGAGTGAAGAGCAGTTAATCGAGTTACTCAACCGAGATATGAACAGGATTGAGACCGACCGCTACGAACAACAGGGCGTTTACCGCTTTCCTCTGGACATCAATCATCTAAAGCGTCGCAGTGGGGCGCGACAACATATATTCGATACCTTGAATGCGAAGAAAAAGAACGGCTCTCCCAAATACCCCTTGACCTTTAGCCCAAGCAGCTTGGCGACAAAGGTCTTGTTCCGCGACTCGAAGCACGGTCGCGCCCCTCGCGCCTACGGCGTTGAGTTTCTCATTGGGGAGGGCTTGTACGCCGCCGATAGACGATACAACGCCTCTGTGACTGGCCAACTCGCTAGAGTAACCGCGTCGCGCGAAGTTATCGTCTCAGGCGGCGCTTTCAACACCCCCCAGATCCTAAAGCTCAGTGGCGTCGGCCCTCGTGCCGAGCTTGAGTCCCTGGGAATTCCTGTAATTTCAGATCTGCCAGCTGTAGGCGCCAACATGCACGATAACTACGAAGGCGCCGCCACAGTCCGCGCCAGCGTTCCCTGGGACGTTAACCCTTATGCGGACTGCCGTTTCGACCGAACACTCTCACCCGAGGAGGATCCATGCCTGGATCAATGGCTCAACGGAAACTATGGTCCGTATGGCGAAGGTGGCGCCCCGTTGGCGATGTGGATTCGCTCCAATGCGAGTGACTCGGCCGACTCCGACGTCTTCGCCTTTGGCGGCGCTGGCGCCGATTTCCGCGGCTACTTCCCGGGTTACAGCACGGAATCTGTGCCCCCTACTACCTTCTTCTGGTCGCTCGTCAAGATGCGTGTCGGCGATCAGGCGGGAACGGTGACACTGCGCTCCGCGAACCCGCGCGACACCCCCCTCATCAACTTCAACTGGTTTCAGGAGCAGGGCGACCGCGACCTACAGGCGCTCAGTGAGGCGGCAGAGATAGCCTTGAATGCTTTCGAGGCAGTTGGCGCACCGTATGCACCATACGAGCAAGTGTCTCCCACTCCGGGGATGGAAGTCAAGCAGGCGATCAAGGATCAAGTCTTCAGCCATCATGTCTCATCAACATGCCGTATGGGTCCCAAGGGCGATAAGAACTACTGCGTCGACTCCAACTTCAAGGTTAACGGTGTTATTGGCCTTCGCGTCGTTGACAACTCTATTTTCCCTCATACCCCTGGCGCATTTCCGGTTGGACCAGTCTTCATCGCTAGCCTGAAGGCTTTCCACGTTATCCTCTCTGACATTCACGGTTAAGACGAGCAACATATTGAAACGCGTCGATGGGATGGTGTCTCACCGAGCTTTCGTATGAGGCACTGTACGCTGGGGGGGAAATATAGATTAGCTTACAAGGCCACTTTCGCTTCTTGAATCTTCATTCGTAGACACATTTTGATTACAACGAGAATATTCGATATATATGCATAGATGAACATCAGACACGTGTCGTTGTACATTCATAGATACACACATAAGGGGTTGACTTCAGGGCTGATCCTAATGATATCCCAACCGTTTCAACCATTGCCTACTGACCCGTTGGTTGATGATACTTTCGATTTCGAACTAATAAAGTAGCTGTGGTTTATACACAACAGGTTTGATACCAGTACCAATCACCTCGGCCAAGGGACCCCGATTCACCACTTGCTCGACGATTAGTGAATAGGAGGAATTTGAATGATTCCTTGGTTAGATCTGTCTTCCAACGTTGATAATGCGCATAAACGGAGACTCCATCTTGCGCACCAGGGGAGGCGGCCGGGCGGTTACCAATGGGAAGAACGGGCGGATAATGACGAGCAATGGCATTTCGCGTCGTCCTGTCCCCTGCGCAACTGCCAACAAATCTGCAAGACCTCTCGCCGGACGACGGCAACCGGATGGCATCCGCGGTAGGCAATGCACATGTGGCTCAGCCCGCCTTGAGCTGCACTGGCTGGAAGGTTCCAAAGGGACTTCGTTCCCCCATCACGAGGTGTTGTGGTGAAAGGCCCCATCGCAATTGTACCAATTACGGGTGGCATCGGATCATACCGGTGCGGGGGCTAGTTGAACAGTTGCCTATAACAGCATGCGCGTCCTGACAGCCCCATTTATTCCATGTCGTTGGTAGTTAGTTTTCAGCCTCTTCACACCCTAGACTTTGTATTATGACGAAAACCATGTCTTGTGACGCTTGCGTTGGGCCGCAGCATTGTGCGGTTTCCAAAATTTATGGCGTGGTAAAAAAAACTGGAAGTTCTAGAATGCAGCCTACCAGCTTTCACGGCCAGGGGTCAGATGGTATGCTGGAGCAACACCCAACCGTCTATAAAATGCCAGTCGTTGCTCCCACATCCTCGAGTGGTGTTTAGAGAGTGGAAATCACGCACAGACGCCAGTTACTTATTCTTCTCCAATTGTGCGTTACAAAATGTCTGCATCCGCTGGCGTTCAAGGCTACGAGAACTTGGGCATTGCCCAACAACGGGATCGAGGGTCTGCCGCGGCCCTTGACAATGGTGTCGCCCGTCAGCCGTCCGCAACACCGAGTCATCTATCACGGGTTTTATACATCCCCCTCCACAATGGTTCCGAGTTTCATCTTCAAATTCAGGACGTAAGTGCCGAGTACAAGCACTGTATTGGTTATGCTCCGATGGGTGGGAGCGACATCATTGGTGATGCGTTAATGGGTAGCCGGCTATTCATAACGCGGCTGGGAACTATGAAGAAGCCCAAGATTGACATCAAAGGCAACGAAGGGCTATATGCCATTGATTCTAAGGTCGACATTGATGGAGGCTCGGCGACGGTGAGCAAGACCGAAGCCGGAGTCCAAGATCCAAACGTGACAATGTGGGATCCCTCAAACGGTTTAAACCTGTTCTCATGATAATCATGAGCTAATGGAAATATAATAGCTGTGTCTCAAACTCGACGGTCGATTTCAAATTGGTAGCTGATAGGGAGATTGACATCATCGCCTCATTCCCTGTCCCGGATACCACTTCCAGCGTCGGAACAGCTCGGCATCCATTCTTCACCTTTACGCCAGATGACAACTCCAGAAAACTTCAATGGCAGACGAACCCAGCGACCGACGGCCCTTTACGATACACTCTTGTGGAACTTGAATACAGCACGGAGGATTCAGTACATGCACCAAAGGCGGATAATGTCAGGGCAATCTACCACCACATTGGGCAAGGTCCATCGCTATCTATGCGCAGCAGCGAAGGTGTTTTGCTCCTCCCCGAAGATCAGGTAGACAACGCCTCAATGACCGAGGGAGTGGTACTGGCTAGCCTCATAGGCCTACTATGGAGAGTACGGGGAATAGAGGTCAAGCCCCATGTTGATATTGTGGCTCCAGACGGCAAGCAATCGTTCCTCCAGCGATTGTTCAAGAAGGATTGACACAACGTGCATTGTTCTCAGAGAGCCAACTACTTTCAGATTCAACACATTGGCCACTTAATCACTCGGTTTCTTGTCTTGAGGCATGTCCCGGATATTTATTAGCTGAATGATTATCCCATAACAAGTTTTACACCAATGTTTGATAACGGTGCTTCTGCCGCGGGGTGAATATGGGTTTTCAACCACAGCTTAATTGCCCTATATTGTCGGGTTTCAATCCCCGCATATGGTCTTGCAATACATAAATCGGATTGCTTGATGCTGCCATCCGCAATACTTGAAGTCAAACTGTAGAACGTAAACTGTTCCTCATGTATGTGACTGTTGACAGCATTCGCGAACACTTACCTAACGGTTCTTTCCCGGAGTACTAATAATAATAGAGGATACATTTTTAAGGCAGGTAATCTTCTTCTAAAACAGCGACTTTCTCTCTTTGAGGAAATAGTTCGCATAAATCTATAAACAAGTTTGTTCACAGCGAGGACGCGGATGAGTCTTGACTTGAGTGGTGGTTGTAGGTTCTTGCGGGTGATGAGAGCCCTGAAGACTTCCAGAAGCGACTTTTGGCGACTTTTGATAATGATCTAGACTGACGTCTTACTTGTTGCCGGTAGCCGTCTCTACACTGACAATAGCATGAGATTGTTCCAGATTTAGGGCCTTGAATATAAGACTGAACTGGGTCATCCGGATAAGGCCTGGAAGCTTTGTTCCCCAGATAGCAGAGCCTGGAAGCGAATATTAGAAAGAAAGTTCAAAGTTTTAAATGCTAATTGTTATAAAGACTTTGCATAGGAGGGGTTTTCTATTACTAGTTATGGCAAGGAATGTATCTCTACAAGATATAAACCATAAAACACTCTATGTTTAATATCGCCTAGTGAAGTGGCGAAAACCGCCCAAGTCGTTAACCTAGCCTGTTATAGAGGCTGTTCATGTACTTGTGCTCGGTTATCATATTTCTGCTGAGGTGGTCTGGTGTAATGGAAATGCCAAAGCCCCATGTCAATAATACTAGAGTATAGCATTTTATTATTATTCTAATTTTGGAGTGTAATACGATCCCATGCTCCTCTATTATGTTTTAACAGTTGCACGGATAGTTATCACAGAGCGCGTTGATAAATACTAAGTGCTTGCCTATAGATAGTAGGACTCTCATCGCGTGGGGCAATTCCAGTCAGTCCAATCAACTGTACTTGTAGCCTACATGGATGACAGTATCTCAACTTCTTATACGAAGGTATTTGCACTCAACTTGCAGCAGTGTCTCCTCCCTAATTACATTTGATCCTGGTTGCAGTATGGCAGACTACCGGTTTTAAACTTTGGGTCTCTGGTTGGACACAATAATTGAAGGTTTTTGTCTTAGATACCTTGACTATTGACCATGCATTGCAAAGCGATAAGGTCTTCCGCATTCTGTTATGAGAAGCAAGTTCTTCTCTATACATCTACCTAGCGTCTGTTATAAGGTGGCAGAGGATTAGTCGAAACTTTATCCGGCTCGACTGACTCTGGGCTTAAAATTCGAGTCTTACTTTCCACACGCGTTGCTATCTTTGTTCGCACAGGAACGCTACCTGCGCCATAAGTGATATTCGCCCCTCAGGTCAGCTCAGTGAAGGGCCTAGTTCCTTCAAATATGGTTGCGAGGGCTCTGCAAGCCCGATGCGTCTGGAGTTGTGGCGGCCATGGGGCAGTCGTGTGTGGCTGCTGTTAGCATGGATTGCTGCGATGCGCTGACTATTGATTGGGCAGAAGGGGCGGGTCTCTAGTACGCACAGACATTTTCAACCGTGCGAAAATTAAGCCTTTAAAGTTTTCTGCTCTAGATGCCTCGAGCTTTGAGCGTTCTGCGTTAGATTACCCTCCCTAGTTTCCAAACGTTTAACCCTGCCACACCAAGAATGCGGATACAACACCAAGAATGCGGATTGACCTGTAAGAAAACTAGCGAATGTTTTCTGTAACCGGGAAAACTGATGCTTCAAGGTAGACAAAGGAAACATAACTCTGGTTGTAGAGTAGTACGCTATACCATGAGGCTTGATTAACCACGTGTGATTTAGTTTTGGTAGTAGAGAAGTACGCTACACCATGAGGCTTGGTCCACCACGTGTGATATGATTAAGAGCGCAAGAAGAAGTACAAGTATCAGAGGCATCGCTGCCATTATAACATTTTCTATTTCTCAACCAAGTCATCATTCAATTCTACAGCAAAGAACCTTTCAGAAACATCAACAGCAACAAACCCTTCAACATGAAGCTCATTAACCTTTCGCTGCTGTTTTTGACAGCTTTCGAGACAGCGCTGGCAGTTATTAGTGCTTGCCCGCCAAAACCGTCGTCCTGCGCGCTTTTGCCTACTTATTCCGCTGAAATTTGCTCAGACATTATTGGTACATTAAATCCTTACTACTTTGCAATATTTTACATGCTAATACGGAGGAAATTTAGCATCCAAGTCGTTGACGCTCAAGTCATGCTTTGTGCCTACCGAAACCGAGACCATCACCCTGACGAAGTCTGCCACAATTAAAGCTACAACGGTGATCACAGCAGCCACTACGACTTTAACCACAACTTCTACGATTTCAAAGAGTGTGACGTGAGTTTAATTAATTGCAAACGCTAAAGGAGCGGCACTGACCTCGATTAATGGATAGTAAAACGATCCCCACTATCGGCATTCTTTATCAGACTCAGGTTCTGTCGGAAACTTACACGAGTGTCATCAAGACAACGATCCCAAAGGTCGAAACCAAGTTGACACCAGTCACTGTTACGATCACTAAGCCAGCGTGAGCAAGCGTCCTGAGTCAGGTCTAGCTCTGCTAACACGGGGTTTCAGCACGAAAACGGCGACAACTACTTCTACTTGGGCTCAGCAATCCTGTGAGGCGCCGGGTGGTGGCCAGAAACTAAAGATTCGAGGATCTCGTCCAGAGCCAAGAGATGCTTTGCCTATGAATTGCTGTAAGTCTGCAAACAGGCTCGTGTATACTTCCGACAGCAGCTGATTCAAACTGCAGACTGCTACTTGACAAGCACCTCGACCAGTGCCTTGACTGTCTCTAAGACCATTGCGATTACGCAAAGCACTACCACGACTATAACTAAATTCATCGGCGGCAAGGCTGCACTTGTTACTAACACGCTGGTCATTAAAACCACTACGACTGTTCCCACGACCATTGCTGCGGTCACCCACATCTCCACTACAATCACAAAGACTATCAAAACCAAATTTACTCTTACATCTACGAAGACTGCATTTTCACTCACTACCGTTACTAGTCCATACACCAAGACTGCCACGACTAGTAAAATACCCGTTTCGACAGTGCAGGTCAACCCCTGTGGGCCTACGGATCATGGACGAGTTGCAATCGACCAACCTGGCTCTCAGGATCAGATGGTCAACAGTCTAGTTACCCTTGCCGGCAGCACAAACGTTAACAAGGATTGCTGCAATGCTTGCTACAATGCTCTTGGATGTGTCTACTGGGCCGTGGGTAAGTCTGATGGAACATGCCACAACTTCGCAGCAAAGACATCCGCAGGCTGCTCGACATCCCAGTGCCCCAACGGCTTCCCGCAGTTCATTGTATCTGGCACGGATACTAGCTTCAACTACTTTGAAGGACCATGCGGAACTGGGAAGACACAAGGGTAAATACTTAGGTGATACATATATTAATAGCGGAGATTAAGGGGATAAAGGAGATAGATTAAATTGTTTTCCTCCTTTAATATATAACACTTAATTTAAAGCTATAATTACTAAAGCACTTCTTATTCTCTTATACTTAAATACTTTCTTAAATAGTAGTTATTATTATATACTTAAGCTCTATACCTGCTCTTACTTATTATTATTAGAGGTCTAGAAGAGGGAGTATAATAGGATATATAAGATGCAAGCCTGGAAATAAATAATAAGCCTATTATTAATATACTTACTATAATTTTATATAATATATAATAGGAAACTGCTTAAGAGAGAGAGATATACCTACTAATATATAGCCTAAGTCTACTCTTTTTAAGCTTAGTTAATCTTTTAATTTTATAAAATAGCTATAATCTTATTATAATTATTATTTATAATAATATATTTAATATTAACTCTCTTTAAGTTTTTAAAAGTCAGATTAGCTCTTCTTTTTAATAGCTATAATATTATATTTATTATAATACTCTTTTTTATTTATTTATTATATATAATATATAAGTTAGTATAATAAAGTGGTTACTTATTAGGCAGGCTCTCTGCTTTTTAATAGAGAAGTTATAGGTTTAAATCCTATTATTAATACTATTTTCTTTAGATTTATATCTTAAAGTAAAAGATCTTATATTATATAATTAGTTTTTATATAATTAGTAACTAATTAGAGCCTAATATTATAGCTAAGTAGAAACCTATACTATTATCTGCTTATAATTTAAGTAGTAAACTTCCTATTTATTAATAAGAGTATTAACTCTTATAATAATAATAAAAGATTATATTAATTAAGTAATATTAAAGCCTTTTATTTTAGGCTTAAAACTATATAATAAGACTTAATATAATAAAATTAGATAGTATAAATCTATAAGCTATAATTTATTAAATTATATAAGAAGTAATAGACTAAAAGGCTAGGGACCTCTTTATTATATAAAAGCTATATTATTAATAAATATAAGAGTAGAAATATATAATTAATAGCTAATAAAAATAGAAAGAAAAGGTTTTAAATCTCTTTTAAAAGATTAGAATCTTTTATTAAACTATTTAAAATAGATTTTATAAATAGGCTGCTAATAAATTAAATAATTCTCTATTTTTAAAACTAGAGAGCTATAATCTTTCTAGTCTAACTAGATATAGCAGTCCCTTTAAGTACTTAACTTATATAAGTCTATAGAAAATATAAAAAGTAATATAGGAAAAAGAGAGCGTTTCTAATCCCTAATATAGTAGCTAAGTCTTTATATAGAGTTTTTTAAGTTTAATAGTTATATATATAAAAGCAGAGATAAAGTAATTTATATATAGTAATATATATATTATAATTTAATTTAATTATTATATATCTTATAATACTTATTATATATACTTATTAGAATTAATCTAATAGATATAAATTCCTAAACTCTATATAGCTTAAATTATAAGTATACTTATATTTATCCCTATAGCAGCTATTAGTTAAACTAACTTGAAATATCTTATATTCTTATTATAATATAAAGTATTAAGCTCTTAAAGTTAATTCTAAGTTTAAAGGGAAGTAATATTAGAATTATAGTATTATTATTATTATTATATTATACTATTAAGATATATAATATATTACTCTTCTTAAATATAATACTTATATAATATTACTTATATAATTATAGCCTGCCCTTATAGAGAATATTATATAACTTAGACTTTTATAATAATACTAGAGTCTATATATAATATATAATAAGAGAAACTTAGTAGCCTATAGTTACTTATATTATTATATATACTAGAGTCTAAGCAGTATCTTTTATATATATATAGTAGTTTAATAATAAGGCCTATAAGAACCCTGCCTCTAATATAACTCTAAAAGCTTAACTCTTTAAGCTTTAGTCTTATAAATTAATTAAAGTTACTATTTATTTTACCTAATCTTATATTCCTATTATAATTCTAAAGCTTTTCTTACTAATTATCTAAAATAAGATAAATACTAGAGAAAGATATATTATTACTATATTAATAAATACTAACCCTATAGTTAAAGAATCTAAAGAGAGTATAATTAATACTCTTAAGAGACTATATAATATTTTAAAGATAAGTAAGACCTAGCCTCTTATAAATATATATAAATCACTTATAATTCCACTTATTAATACTAATAAATAGTATATAATATTAATTACTTATATTTAATAATTAAAAGAAATCTAATATCTTTAAGAAGAAAAAGCAGAGCTACTTATATTATTAAGTAATAGCTCTTATACTAGCTTATTATACTATTCTTACTATTACTTTTTTAATAATTTATTAATAAGCTATAAAGATAAAATTAAAGTAAAGAACTTAATTATCTTATTTACTTATTTTACTTTTTAAAAAAAAGAGATAATTAGCTTTTAGACTTTTAATAAGCTTTCTTAAGCATACTAAGAAGATTTAAAAAGAATTATAATAAAATTCTTCTTACTTTAAATTATATAGAAATAGAAGAGTATATAAAATAAGAGTAATATCTTAATAAGTTAATACTAATAAACTAATTAATTATAAAAAATAGTTAAATTATCTTTAAGAAATAGTTTATAACTCTAATTAAGAATATATTAAACTAACTCCTAATATTAGCCTGCTAACTTAAGAGAATAAGATAAAGAGATACTTAATTCTTTAATAAGTTCTATAACTACTTTAACTTAATTAAAAAAAAACTTTTCTTAAGTAATAAAAGAATAGTATATTTTAATTTTTTATATAAAGTTATAAGAATTACTATAGATATATATTATACTTAATTATAAATTATTTCTTATTATATAAATAGAAGTAGTTATGCTAGTAACTTATTACTAGGATGCTATGCCTTATAGCTATAAGAGATAAAATAATATATCTATTAATAAGATAAATAAGTATCTTTATAAGGCTGGAGCGGCTTTATTATTAAATTAATAAGAGAATAACTTCTAATTAACCTCTAATAGCCTTATATAAAAAAGAGAGAGCTTAAACTTAAAGAATTAAAATAAAAGGTAACTATAATACTATTAATATAATAGTATTAACTATTTATATAACTATTACTTAAATAATCTTATAAAAGTCTAATAAATTATTTTAAGAAAAGGTTTAATATTAATAAACTAGTTCTATTATTAATAAAAAAGTAAATTAGAATAGCTAAATATTTTTATATATTACTTATAATTTATAAGTAATATCTTATTAAGATTTATATAAATTAGAATATTAATATCTAAGTGGATTATATTAGTAAGACTTTTACTTAAAAATAAGGCTTATAATAAGTATTCTACTTAAAAGTATTACTTAAAGTAGTAAGGAAAATAAGAATATATACTTATTATATATAAAGAGTTCTAATTACTACTATTAACTTATAAGAGCTTGCTAAGAAGTTTATTTATTTATATATTAATATTAATTAGAATTCTTATACTAAAAAGAGCTAAGTGCTTCTATTAATATCTATTACTATTAAAATAAGAATATACTTAAGCTCTTTTAATTAAGAATAATAGTATTAATAAACTATAAAAAACTTAGAAATTCTTAGACTTATAGCTTTTTAATATACTACTAAGAATTAGGCTTATATATTTACTATTATAAAAGCTAAGAAACTCTATTATCTTATAAATAAAGAGAAAGTAATACTTATTTAAATTACTAATATATTACTTAAATTATATGACTTTTAAGATATATTCTCTATAAAGAATACTAGAATTCTACTAGCCTATAAAACTATAAATTACTTAATTAATCTCTTATTAAGTTAAGAGCCCTTTTATAGCCTAATCTACTTATTATTATAAGTAAAGCTAAGAGAACTATAAGAATATCTATAAAAGAATATTAAGAAAAAGAGAATATAATTATTTAAGAGCCCTATAGGCATATTTATTTTATTTATACTTAAAAAGAATAGATTTTTATACTTATATATAGATTACTAAGGTCTAAACTAAGTATTATTAAAATATTAATATCTATTATTTTTAATCTTAGAAATTATAGATTATATATTAAAAGCTTAGTTTTTCTTTAAAATTAATATTTAGAATATATATTATTATATTTATATTTAAAAAGAAAATAAATAAAAAAACTTCTTTTTATACTTAATATAGCTATTATAAATATCTAATAATACTATTTAAACTAGCTAAGATACTTATTACTTTTTAAAGCTATATATATTAGGCTCTTTATAAGCTACTTAATATTATATATATTATATATCTTAATAATATTCTAATCTTCTCTAAGAATTAAGAAACTTATATATAAAATATTTAAGTAATTCTTAAAAGACTATAAGAAGTAAAGCTTTATATAAAACTATTTAAGAATACTTTCTATTAGATTTAAGTTAAATTTCTAGAGTTTCTTATTTTTATTAGAGGCATATTTATAGACTTAAGTTATATAGAAATAATAGCTATATAAGAGAAGCTAAAAACTTATTAAGAAGTATAAGTATTTCTTAAGTTTTATAACTTTTTTTTAAAAATTTATTTATAATTACTTTATAGTAGCTAGCCCTCTAATTACTTTATTAAAAAAAAAAGTAAAGATAGCTAAAGACTAAGAGTAGTATAATTTAAAATAGATAAGAAGCAGGTATTTTAATATCTTATCTAAGCCTTCTAATTTACTTTATTATTATAGCACTTTAAACTAGAAAAGCCTATTTAAATAGAAATAAATATCTCTAAGTTTACTATAGCTAATATATTATCTTAACTTAATATAAAGAGCTAGTATTACTTAGTTATATTTTAATTATAAAAGTTCTAAGAAGTTAAAGTGATTTATAAAATACTAAATTAAAAGATAATAATAATTATAGAGTTTTTTAAGTATTAGTAATATTTTATAGAGAGAATAAACTATATACTAACCCTAGCTCAGATATAATAGAATTTAATTAAAGAGATTATCTTTTAGGAAGGCTTGGATTATATTAAATCTAATAGTTTAAGAAAGTTAGAGGTTAATTAGATAGATAGAAAGGCAGAGAAAAATTAATATAATAAAGAGGCTGCTAATAAATTAAATAATTCTCTGTCTTTAAGACTAGAGAGCGATAACCTTTTTAATTAGACTAAACCTAGCAGTCTTTTTAAGTACTTAACCTATATAGGTCTATAGAAAATATAAAAAATAATATAGGGAAAAGGGGGCGCTTCTAATCCCTAATATATTAGAGCTTAAATAAGAGAGATAAGAAGTAAAAGTTATTATTATAAGGCTACTTAGAAAATTAACTTAAAAAATAACTATAAGGTAATTATTATAGCTTATATAAGATATAATATAAAGGCATAGATATTAAAGTATATTAAGTTACTTTTTTAAAGAGAAGGCTAAAATAAATAAAGTTATAAGATAGAAAGATTAAAGAGCTAGAATAATATTTAAAGAATAAGATTAATATTTAAAAGCTATATAAGTAACTTAAATTATTTAAAGATAATTTTTAAAATTAAAAATAATAATAATAAATACTATAAACTTGCATTTCTTTTATAATAATTATATTTCTAATAGTTAATAAATAATATTTATTAAGAAACTGCTTAATTCTTAACTTAGGTATAACTCTATATATCTTTAATAAAATTATAAGATTTTAAAACTTTAAATATATAAAAAAAGATAAGTTTATATTTATTAGATTAAGTAAGATACTAATCTTAGAATATAATAATATAGATTCTTAAGTTATAAATTTATAAAATAAGCCTTATTAGCTCTATTTAAAAGGTATTATATACTACTTATAAATAGAAATAAACTTAATATCTCTATAATAACTATAAAAAGTAGAATATTAATAGAACTAGTAAAATAATAATAATATTACTATTATATATATTTATTCTATCTCTAATACTATTATACTATACTAATATATCATAAGTAATTAAGAGTATAGAAACTAGTAAACCCTAAGAGGCTGTCTAACTTAGTAGTAAATAAGACTATAAGTATCTCCTCCTTTTTATAACTTTATTAAGCTTTAATATATTTCTAGTATAATTTTTAATAATTTTTATTAAGCTTAAAGAGAAAGAAAAGATAATAATAGTAATAGTAGATAAGAAGAAAGAGAAAGAGGAGATAGTAGTAATTAGTTAGCTATTTAACCTGCTATTATAATAGATTTAGTGCAAGTATTACTATACTAGCCCTATATTATAAGAATAAGAATATAAAATATAGCTACTATTTACTAGAAATAAGTAAGTAAATACTCTCTTATCTCTATAATATTTCTATATTACTAATTATTTACTTTAGACTTAGTAGCTAGAGTATATATTACCTACTAGTCTAATTAGAAAGGTAACTGCCTTATACTCTCTCTAATAGTATAACCTATTAGAGAGGCATTTATAGAGGCTCTAGTTAGTAAGGCCTCTATAAATATAGTCTTCTTCTGCCTTAATCACTACTAACTCTTATAATAAATAGAGAAAATATAAGAGTTAGGTAATATAATAGTCTATATATTAAGTGCTACTAAGATAGTAAATTAAGCCTAATTTAACTCTATATTAAATATATAAGCACTATTCTCTAATAATAACTTACTTATTAATAGTATTTTATATCTTATTAATATTATAAAATATTTAATAAAACTAAAGGAGTTATTTTTATAAAAGCTTTACTTATATAATAAGACTATTCTAGCCCTATATAGAGTATAATTATATAATAATATATTAAATAAGAAAAACTTTGCCTTTAAGTAGTAGGTAAATAGGCAGGCAAAGCTATATATTAAGAATAATATTAAAAAGAAAGAGAAGAAGAAGGAGGAAAAAAAGAAGAAGAAGAAAAGAAGAAGGAGGCAGACCCTCTACTAGTCTTGCATTAGTTATAGCAATTATAAAATAAGTCTTCTAATAATAATAAGTTAATATAATATAAATAGCATAGCTGCAATAAGTATATAATAATATATATAAAAGAGTTAGTACTTTTTACTTTTTATACTAATTTATTTTCCTTACTCTTTCTTTCCTTTCTTTTTATTATATTACTTTATAATTACTTTTTATTTTCTTATAAATAGGCTAGTTTTTTACTTCTTTATAGGCTCTTTTTAGATATATAAATATATTCTTATAAAAGCTATTAAAATACTTAGTAAAGGCTTAGTAGTTTTAACTTAATTTTATAGTAATTCTACTATATTTATTAGAACTATTAGCTTTATACTATTTAGTTAACCTTCTCTTTTATTTTTTTAGTTCTTTTTCTTTTTTTTATTAGTATTTCTTCTATAATTATAATATAAGCCTAAATTAAGGCATAGCTTATATTTAAAGAAACTATTATATTAATATTTAAGCTTTTTCTAAGTCTAAGAGTTAATTATTAAAATTATATTAAATATATAGCAGGTTCTATAAGAATAGCTAATTATTATTATAAAGATAGTAATCTATAAATATATAGCTTAATATCTTAGTACCTCTACTATATATATATAAAGAGAATAAGATATTAAGTACTTAGCATTTAAATAGGAAGTCTTAAAGACTTAGGCATTTTATATAGAGTTAAACTAGTATTATACTCTTAAATTTTATAAAGCTATTATAGAATTATATTATTTTTTTTATTAAATAATAAGTATATTTTAACTATTTCTTTTTTATTAATTTATTATTTATCTCTTAATATAAGATTAAGTTCCTTTTATTATGCTTTTTAAATAACTATATTTCTCTTTTTAAGTCCTTCTTTTATTTTATATTTTAATTAAAGCTATTTTATTACCTATTTTTTTTANCTTNTTAATTAGTTTATATTATANTTTCTTNTNCTTNTTAATATATATNTAATATATTATTANTATAAATATGCNNTATATAAGATTAATNTTCNNTTATTAATANAGATATNAATAGTATTTTATAANTTATTTATTAANATATAAATTTAAAANAGAAATANTAANCTTACTNTAAAGTANNTACTNTAAAGTTACTTTATATANTTNTATAANTATATATANGGCNTATANCTATTTTAATATAAGTATATATATAAGTTNTTTAAGCTTACNTTAGTTATTTATTAAAAAGTANTAANANNTTACTNTATANGCTATTATTAATTAAANTANTTATATATATATTAGTCTTATAGCTATAAANTTAATANCNTAAANACTTAATATAATNATATATAANGCCTNTCTTTATNTCTTAANTTTCTNTTTAANCTTATTAATATATANANNTTATTAGAGTTTCTAATATNNTNAAANGCCTAAGAANTTATATATAATAATTANTANTANTATATTAAGTNTAANNTATATACTTATTANNTNTAATANTCTCTTTTTTATANANTATATAAGCTTTACTTTAAATAGTTTAAATATTATTTTATTTTNNTTTNNCTATTTTTTATAAATATTNTATCTANNTTTTANTTNTTTTTATANCTTTTTNNTATTATAANTAAAGANTAATAAGTTTATATTATTAGNAAATCTNATTATTANAATANCTTTAGGCTTNTTTTTAGCTATATATANANGTCTATAATAAAGATAATAAATAGAATTAAGAATAGTAAGAATTCTAATAGAATACTTATATTAATCTTAAATAAAAAGAAGATAGTATTATTAAATTAGAGGTATATTATATATATATTAAGAAAGCTCTAGACTTATTATAATATTTATAAGAGGAATTTTATTATTTAAAATATAATAATTAATTACTTATAGTTAATTATATAAAAAGCTCTTATAAAGTCTAATTAAAGTAGTAATATAATATTATATTAAGACTATATTATATATATTATTTTATAATAATCTTTATAAGAATAAAGGCTTTGCCTAATATAGCCTTAACCTATCTCTAAAATATAAATAAATACTAGATTTAAAACTAGTAACTTTAACTTATTTATAATATAATAGTATATCGCTCCTATAGCACTAGTATTAGTACTAAGACAGATCTAATAGTTATTAATAGAGGTAGAAAGAGCTATAAGCAGAGTCTTTATAACTTAAGAGCTATAGCTAGCTAATATATCTTAACTAGCTAATATATTATAATTAAGCTATATCTAGTTACAGCCTATATAGAAATATATAAGAAGAAAGCCTATAAAAAGATTAGCTTAATTATACTCCTAAACCTCTTAAAGAAGGTTTAAAAGGCAACTTAGGAGTATATAAATAGCTATCTTACTTAGGAAGTAATATATACTTATATTACTACTAATATACTTAACTATATTAATACTACTATTATAATACTAAGAAATAATAATTAAAATAAAGCTCTTAAGGACTAAATTATTAAATAAGTTATAAAGGCTATAATAATAATAATTAAAATAGTTCTTAAAATACTAAAGCTAATAGCTTAAAAAGAGAAACTAATAATATTTATAGTAATTATTATTATAAATAATAATAATATATAAATTATATTAATAATACATACTATACTATAAAGATAGATAGAACCTATAAAGAAACTAACTTATAAGTAAGTTAAATATACAGTTATTTTTTAAACTTGAAACTTATCTTTTAATATTTTAAATAAAACTCTAAAAGA
>JAANBC010000403.1:0-29429 GCA_014621405.1 Stylonectria norvegica | reverse complement strand
GGAAGGAGGCGTAGCGTCGGATCTGCCCGTGATTCGGTGAAGGACGAGAGTGAAACGGCTTGTGTAGATGAGATACGATACATAGGGCTGGAGTTTGATTTGTTCGCTGGTGTAATTTAGGATTTCTGTCCTTCTAGGGCTGATTGTATGGAGAGATGGAGCCGGATGAACTAAGTTTGCAACGTGGTCTATCCTTGTCGAAGAGCATGTTGCCCTGACTCGATAAAATTTTCTATCATTTGATTTAACGACGAGGATCTCGACACAGAGTTTTCACAGGATTGCTCATAACGTGGCCTCTGCGTTTTTATGTCCTTCAAAAGTGAGGCGGACTTTGATTGTAGGATCTAGCGCGCGTGTATTTCAGCCGATGTTCAATTATCCATGGTCGCTCACTGTAATTGGTGGCACCTGAGATCGGTCCAGGCTGGTCTAGATATTGGATCGCACTGGTATGACGTGTGGTTGAAAGTCGATGGAACGCATAGCTTTCTTCCTCTGGCTTCTATTGTTTGCATGCCTGTTTCCATCTTCGACCATACCTCCCAAGAGTTAGCTGTTTCTCAATGTTTGGGTGAAATTCCTGATTGTGGAAGTATATATATCTATATATGAAAATTGAGATCCGTTGCACTTAACACAAGCAAGTCGTGAGGAACTAGATTAAAGGTTTTAGACATGCAGTACTGGGAGACCTTATCATTTCGCAACGATTGCCCGCTGTTGAAGTTGATGATGATATGGATTGCAAGTTAAGCTATTCGTACATATGTCGTTTAGGTGGGACTCAAACCCGACAAAAATAGCTTGGTGCAATTAATAAGCCTGGCGAAAATGCACATTTCAAACTCTGTCCATCTATCTCGCAGCTTACAACTCACGACTCAAAGCACATTTCAAGCGATCTATTCAAACTTCACCACCATGCACTTTCAACCTATTGAGCCCATGTCCCAAGAAACCCAGACCGCCGGCGCAGGAGCAGGCTATCACGCCGACATCAACGACGCCTCAGCCTCCCCCGACATCCTCGACGATGTCTTCGGCTCCGGCCCTCCATCGCCCACACTGGCGAGCCACAACGCTCACCCATCAGACATGCGCCGCCTAGAAACCGAGCACGCCACCAACGGCTACCGCGAGGGCGTCGCGACGGCAAAGGAGACCAGCATCCAAGCTGGCTTCGACGAGGGCTTCAGTCTCGGTGCTAGCGTGGGGCTGAAGGCGGGGCAGCTGCTCGGTCTTCTTGAGGGCATCGCCGACGCGGTGCGTGGGCGCGACGACGCAGCCTCCGTGGAAGCAGTGCGGCTGGCGCGGGAGGCGAAAGTGGAGTTGAGCGTGGAGGGCGTCTTCAATCCTGAGTTTTGGGCCGACGACGGGAATTGGAAGTATGAGGTTGAGGGGCAGGATGGCAATGAACTCGTCTTTGCGGATGTGGCTGATGCGCATCCGCTGATCCGCAAGTGGACGGCCGTGGTTGATGCTCAGGTTGCGATGTGGAAGATCGACCGGTCACTTTTGGATGATGAGAGTGCTGAGCGTCTGGAGGCTGTGAAGGACGAACCGATTGCTACGTCGGTGGTTCCAACGGCCCGGAAACCGCTGGATTGGTGAAGGCTGCCAAGTGGAGGATAGTTATGCCGGAAAACATGATTGGTTTTGCGTCAGGTTTATGAGAAGAACCGTTGTCAAGAGCGGCGCGGGCTTCCAGCGAAGCCTCAAAATGGAGAGCCTTTGCCAGGCTTCTAGAGGGCAAGTTGACAGCAAACTAGGCACTCTCCTCCGTTACTAACGACTAGTAGGACCAAGACCATATTCGAACATACGTCTTGTCGACGAGAAAGGGCAGTACGAGCACGCCGCACGTCACGCACTCGCAGTATCTGGGCCTCCGAGCTCGGAGATCTTCAATCCTAGAAACTGCTGCAGAACGTACAGTTACCGATGGGTCAAGATAAATGTAATTACCTCGATTATCAATGTCTTGGCGTACACGCCGAGAAGAGAGAAGAGATTGCGAAAAGAAGACGCCGATAGGCTATGATCGCCCCGGCGGGTATAACCCTCAAAAGCAAAATGGAGATGGGTCCCCAGGTCTGCCGCGCATGCGTGCATCGCCTTGTGTTACGTAGATTGGCTTGATGTAAGGCCTGTTCCAATATTTCTGTCATTTATTGCTTGGTGTTTGTTGTATTTGTGATGATACCCAGCCCGTTTTGCACACCGAAAGACAACCCATAAGATTGTGAGGAAAACTGGAGGAGAGAGATTGCTATGCTCATCAAACGGGGACGCTGTCATATCTCAAGTCAGATCTCACCGACGTAAAAAGGAAATCTTTGTTTGTTAAGTGTATTGCTAGTTTGGGCAGCAAGAATGTCTCGGGAACGAGACGGCACCGTCCAGTTACGTACTCCATCTGGGAGGTGCTGTTTTCCCCAAAAGCAAAGCGTATATCTTGCGAGAGGCAAGAGGCCAATGCAATTCTAGTCTGCCACGCACCTAAAAGGGAACTTCTTGTCCACATGTGGAAAGCTCCTCTATTTCTGGCGTCAACCTTTTTTGTTAGATTGACGCTGTATTGAGAGAACTTAGTGACGATGGTCGGCGTGAACAGTCCCTGGTCTTGCAAATAAGCTCGTTGCGAGTTTTAAAGTCAATGAAACTTTCAAGTTTCGTGCCTCATTTAATCACTATCACCAAGCAAGTCTTCAACCAAGATGAACAGACACATCCATCTTCGGACAATTGTCTCCTTAGCTGCGGGTTCCTATGAAATTGCGCTTCACCTCCAAAGTTAGCATCACCAACACGCAGCGAAGATCCCATCTTGATCCGTAGCCCTCTGTCTCTGTCCTTTGTTTTGCCCATGAGACGTCTCCATAGAAGAGCAGCTTCACTGCATATAGAAATGGAGTTTACGAGATATCGTGCCGAGTTTGCAACTCACTCGCTGCCGCGAGATCCCGTAGGGAGACTCATAAGAGACGTTCTCCTTTCATTTTCCAGTAGTCTTCACTCAGGAGCCACTTGATCTTCAGTCACTCATTCATTAATTCCCAGTCATTCATTCATAACTACATTCGTTACCGTTGTTGTATCTTTACTATCTCGAGACACTCCGTCTACTGAGAATCTTAATCATGAAGTACGCCACCACCACTCTCGCTCTCGCGACATCGGCCTCGGCCCTCCTCCATCTCGGCATCGACTTCGAAGTCCCCGCTGGAATCGACCTCTCCCTCGATCTTGACATCGACATCGGCCCCATCTTCGGCCCTACGGAGGAGTGCGGCTGCACCGCGGTTTGGCACCCTCCACACTTCGGCGTGTATATCGACGGGTGCAATAGCGACGGCGACGGTGACTGGCACTGGGTTCACCCCGGAGAACCTGCTCATCCGTACCAGCCTCCGTATGTGTGGACATCTAAGGTTGTGACGGCGACGCATGTCGGCACTGTCGTTGTCCCTGAGACGAAGACTATTTACCCCGTGCCGGCGACGACCGAGGCTGTGGTGTCTACCTCGGAGGGGGCTTATCCTCTCCCCGGAACTGAGGTCTATCAGCATACCAAGACCAGCAGTACTTCTGTTTCTCCTCCAGTAGTGACGACTTCGTGTTTGACTGAGGTATTCTCGTCCTCAACCAAGACAGCTTCGTCTTCGGCGGGGACGACTTCGCCCCCTGGCGAGTCCACCACTACCAAGCTTCCCTCAACCCAGTCCACTACCGCTACCTCGACTGAGAAGATCTCTACTATCTCTAAGATCTCGTCGACGACTGTTGCTCAGGGGTCTACCGTTTCTTCCCTTTCGATTGCTACAATCGCGAGCACGACCTCTACCAATTCTAGAGAAGCGTCTGTTCACACGTCTAAGAGTGAAACAATTCCTCAGTACGTTGACGCAACTTCTACTATACTTCAGACGTCGTTGGCAACGACAAATAAGGCTTCTACTTCTCCTGAAACCTCGTCGACGGCTGTTGTTAAGGTGACTACCGTGTCTTCTGTGCCGACTGTCATAGCTGCGAGCACGGCGCCTGCCAGCCAGTCTGAAGAAGCTTCTGTCGCCACCGCTACGACTGAGTCAACTTCCTCCTCCACAGATGAAGCTTCTACTCCTCTCCAGGAAACTTCTATTCCCACCAGGGAGACTTCTATCCCTCCCCAGGCAGCTTCTTCCTCCACCAGTGATGCTTCTGCACTCCGGGGAACTTCCTCACCCACCGACGAGGCTTCCATTCCTCGCAAGTCCTCCCAGGGAACCGCCCCGTATTCCCAAGGTGTTTCCACAAGCAACGGCAGCCATCCTACCGGCGAGGAACAATCGTATCCTACCATCGAGAAGTCCATCTACCCCACCGGCGCGAAGTCCGTCTACACCTCCGAGGAGACCCCTCGCCCAACAACAGCAGTCTCCCCTCCCGACCAAGCCGGCGCATATCTTCCCCCGTCAACCAACACGACCTCGAGCGTCGGCTACACAGCTTTGTCTACAAGCGGTAGCCCCGGTTTCTGCCCCGGCCCTGGCTGCCCTACTCCTACGACCGTCGGCACTGTCACGTATCCCGTGTACGCAATTCCCACCGTATCCCTGGTCCAGATAACCGGTGGCGCCGCTCAGAACGCTCGCCATGTTGGCGGTGTGTTTGCGGTCATGGCTGCTTTTGCAGCCTTCTATTGAGCGCTTTCTTTTTGGCTGGGTGCTTAGATACGTAGGCACCTGGTTTGAGACTATCGGGTTTCAAGAGAAATGGGGTCGAGATGCGACAATTTGGCGCCAAAAGCTTGGATTTGATGCGTTGATGCTCATCTTTATGTCATACGGAACTTCCTATATTTATAGTTTTTACACATAATTCCACTTCCTTCATTACTCGTAATATTCGTGATTCTCGTATAGCCGGCTCCGTGAGGTGCAGTACACCTAAGCTACCCATTCGACGAGTGGCTAATGAGATCTTTGACTTGTCAGAACGTATTCAAGTGAAGCTGGAGTGAGACTTACATGTTCGGCGTGGCATTTACCTGCTTCGTCGCGGTGTCTTACGCAAGAATTAGTCTGCAGCCGCGATGCCGGTGATGTACAGCTCCATCAACTTCGCGTAGGTGCCCTTTCAGATCTGAACTGTGTGGCTCTTGAGACCTCCGTGCATACGCCTCTCACGCAGCCAGGCACCGCCCGTAGTAAAACGCCCAAGTTCAAACCAGGGTATCATGTGTGAGCGTATTCCTGCAACCTCTTCGTAACATCCTCAACGCGCTCGTACTTCCCATATAGCTCTTTCGTGGTCTCCCAATCGCGTCCCTTCTTCCCAAATATCAAGAGCTTTAGCACTTTTCCGTCATTGTCCATGACAACTCTGCCACTCCTTTCGTCGGCCCAGGAGAAGCGGATCTGTTTCGCCTCAATGTCTGCGATTCCAACATCAACGATATCGCTGGCAGAAACAGTTTTGGCTGGGGCTTTATGTAGCCCCAGCCCTCGTCGTAGATCCGCAGAGACACCTAATCGATTGTGGTAACGAACAATCTCTCTTCTCATTGTCCTCACGAATCGCTCAAGATCTTGCTCCGGCGGACTGTCGCTCTCGGGTCGCGGCGCTGGTAGGTGGCGCGCAGCTAATCCGGCGAGGGGAATTGCTTGGGGGAGGGTGTGGCGATGGACGCGGAGGTGTGTCGAGTTGAAGTAGGGTCGGTTCAACATGACGTAGTAAGGGCGCAAGAACTGGCTTTTGGACATGATTTCGAAGCGTAGGCCGAGAACATGTCCTCCGCCGACGGCATTGGGGTCGGGATCGTGCACTTTGAAGGATGTTACGGAGGTGCAGATACGATGGAGACATTGTTGAATATGAGCCCGTTGATAGTCGGTTTGACTGATAATCTTGGCGTTCGAGGGTTCGGGCCCGCGAAACATGCTCGGCTTTGATTGTAGAGAGCTTCTGGTGGAGGCTGAGGAGAGGATCGTCGAGGTTTCGATGTTAAGTGCCTGGCGTAGTGAAGCAGCTGAATACCATTAGTTGGGCCGCGATAGGTGGTAGTGAGCATGCTAATCACCTTCTTTCTGCAGAGCATCGATCTCTTGGTCTAAGAGACCATCCTCCACGGCGGGAGATGTTCTGGACATGGCTGAAGGGTCGCTATGACTGACAGAAACGGCAAGAGTGCCGTGAGTTGACTCGATATCTCGGTTGCCGTGTTTGATGATGATGTGTTGTTGATCTTGAAGTGGTGCTGGGGGGTTACAGCCGGCGTTCAGCCGAATGTGTTTTGCTGACTAAGTTTGCAGTAGGAAAAAGGAGACAAGATCGGATCGTACTCTAAGGTATGCAGCTGCACAAGGCACGCACAAGGATTTAAATCATAGCAGGCATTTTGGAATTCGGCCACAATCAAATGCAGTCATCACAAAACCGAATTATGTGGATTACGGTGAAACTTTTTCATTATGCCCATGATCAGGTCTAAGACTTCGATCACAGCGACCTGAGTGAGTGCCTAACTCGAGACCGGATTATCTTGGGTGCCGACGGCATACCCCTGATTCCACACACCCCTGACGTTCTGAGGTAGACGTACAGCCCCATCTCCAGATGCGCCTCGTGGGCTTGGCTTAGATCTAGGAATACGAACCCAACGTCCCAAGCTCTTGGGTTCAAGATTCCCTTGGGTCTCGTCGGTTCCAAGGCGCCTCGCTTCCCAAGCCATAGATCTGATTATCGCGCTCGGTGTCCTCAATATCCATCCGCGTGCCCTCTCCTGCGCGTGACGTGGCTTCAAAGTTTACCCTTTGCCACTTGCTGGCGATCTACCTATCCATCTGCTTGCTAAGCTTCGCGACAAGAGGCCACGGTACTCCATAGCCCGACGCGCCAACCACACGGGGGATCCGCAGTCGCCTGAAATATTTCTCCCCGGCTCCTCTTAGACAGTTTCGACGGCCCGCCAGCGAAACCTCGGCGCCTTGCAACGTCTTCTCTTGTCATCCGCTTGTCATCTGTCTCTATGGCTCTTCTCTTCTCCGCGCGCCCTTGTCTCTCTCTTCAAACTCAAACTTGAATCATTACTTTTCGACCCCCCCTCCAAATATCTATTCCTACCTATTCTCAGCCTGTGACGTCGTGCGCCTTCGCAGCCATCATTCCTGCGCCGACGACCCGATCCCTGCGACCCAGCGCATCAACGATCCCCCACGACCGAAGTCCGAATCTCCCTCGCGACCTCCGTACGCGCCTATGACCGCCAGAGCCCGACGAGCAGCTCAGCCTCCAAAACAGAACGGGCGACCTCCCCCCCTGAGCCTGAGCGTCGATCATCCCAATGCAACTGCAACCACAACCGCCAAGATGAGCAGCGGAGTAGAAATGCGCCGCAAGGCCGCCGCCCACGACGACAACCTCGCCAACAACCTCATGGCCAGCCAGTCCTTTTCCCTCGACGACCCCGTCCCCAAGACCCCGACTCTCAACAACCATGGCTTTTTCGAGCTGCCGCGCCACGACCAGCGCAACTTCCTCCTGCTGGTCCTGCTTTATTTCTTGCAGGGCATCCCCATGGGCCTGGCCACTGGTTCCGTGCCCTTTCTTCTAAAAAACCACATGTCATATAGCGAGATTGGCGTCTTCAGTCTAGCTTCATACCCATACTCATTGAAGCTGTTATGGAGTCCCTTCGTGGACGCCGTATGGAGCACCAGAATTGGAAGGCGAAAGACGTGGATCGTACCCATCCAGTTCCTCTCCGGGTTCGGCATGCTGTATCTGGGGTCCACGGTGGAGGATATGCTGGCGACGGCGGGCAAGCCTGGCGGCATGACGGCCTTCTCCTTCATGCTGTGGTGGTTCTTCCTCGTCCTGATGTGCGCGACTCAAGACATCGCCGTGGATGGCTGGGCGTTGACGCTGTTGACGCCTGGGAACGTGTCGTACGCGTCGACGGCGCAGACGGTCGGCTTGACTGCCGGCCACTTCATGTCGTACACGGTGTTTCTGGCCTTCAACGCGGCTGACTTCGCCAACAAGTGGTTCAGGGAGACGCCGTCGGAGGAGGGCCTTGTCTCGCTCGGCGGCTATTTGAAGTTTTGGGGATGGGCATACATCATCGTCACCATCGGGCTGGGCTTCCTCAAGAAGGAGAACAAGTCGCAAAACGAGGACGGCGTGTGGGATGTCTACAAGATCATGTGGGGCATCCTCAAGCTCAAGAACGTGCAGACCATCATCATCGTCCATCTCATCGCCAAGATCGGCTTCCAGGCCAACGACGGTGTCACCAACCTCAAGCTTCTGGACAAGGGCTTCGGCAAGGACAACATGGCGCTGACGGTGCTCATCGACTTTCCCTTTGAGATCAGCCTTGGGTACTACGCCGGCATGTGGTCGCAGAAGTATACCCCCATGCGCCTGTGGTGTTGGGGCTTCATTGGCCGCCTCATCGCTGCGGTGACGGCGCAGATTGTCGTGGCCATCTTCCCTGCGGAGGGTGTGACGCCCTGGTACCTGTTGGTTGTCATCGCTGAGCATGTCTTTTCAACTTTCACGAATACCGTCATGTTCGTGGCCGTGTCGGCCTTCCACGCGCGTGTGGCTGATCCCGTTATCGGGGGCACATACATGACACTCCTAGCAACGTAAGTCTCAGCCCGAAACTTCCCAAGTAGCCAGAACACTTGTACTAATGGTTTATTCTCCCAGCGTGTGCAACCTCGGTGGCACATTCCCCCGATTCTTCGTTCTCCGCCTCGTCGACGCCTTCACGGTGGCTACCTGCTACCCCGGCAAGGCCAACGCCAAGGGCCTCAAGGGCACGCTCATCACTGAAGCTTTCTCGTGTGCGATCCAGGCGGACAAGGAGCGGTGCGAGCTCGGCGGCGGCACGTGCGAGACGGTGCACGATGGGTACTACATGGTCAACGTGCTGTGCGTCTTGTTCGGTGCAGCGACGTTTGTGTGGTATATCCGCCCCAAGGTGCTGCATCTGCAAAGCCTGCCGCTGCGGGCTTGGAGACAGGCGCCGGGGAAATGAGGCCGTGATGAGCGGGTGTATTTTGTAACGTGTAGAGCTAGTTGTGGGCCATATTCGTGAGTGAGTGGTCCTTGCGATCTAGAGGTGCTACATTATACCATGTACAAAATATATGTCACTTTGCCTTCGCGGCGTGAACGATGATAAATACCTTGGTCCAATCCTTTGACAATCACGGGGAAAGCATCGGCGACGGCACCCGAGGGACGGCCGGACCGCACGGACCACATGGCCGGACGGCATTACCAAGGCCTCCGGCGGAGTAGTCGGCGTTGTTCGGTAACGTCCCCCGCTCCGGCGGCGTCATGACCGTCATAACCATCATAATCAGATCAGATCATATTCCATCTCCTCTCTATCAACTGTCACTCCTACCAATCTCCAACTCAATCTAGATTCTACAGCCATGAACCTCACTTCCTCCTACCAAACCTTACACCCGTAATCTCACCACCCTGCCCCATCCGGTACGTAAACCCCGTCCCTCCTCCCCTACCCCCCAAAGCCCTTCCCTTCCGGCCCGGCTCCAAGCCCTCGGGCCATTCCACCGCAGCTTCCCTCGCTTCCCTCCCGGGCGTCCGGGGCGGGGCAAGACGTCGCCGAGTGGATCCCCGCGCGAATGCCGTTGATGGCGCCCCGGGATGGGAACTGCTTCGTAGTTGTGAGCACAGGCGATGGGAGAGGGGGTTATCTTTTTTTATCGGGGGGTTTCTTGTGCGAGGCTGATTAAATGGCTCAGGTCTCGATTCTCTCTTTCTCTTGTTGCATCTTTTGCTGAGATTGTCAACTTTGAAAGTGGTTTGGCTTGTGACTTGTGAGGGATCGTCATCGGTTGTTCAGCTGGTTTGCGAATAAGCGTACTTGCTGCGAGTATCACCACCGGCTTCATATCCGGCTCGACTCATCTCACTTCACCTACCTCACCACTACAATCTCATTTACCTGAATACAAACTCATTCCATAGCCTCACATCATCTCTCTTACTTTACTACACTAAACGGCACCCCTCCCGCTCCTTTCACAATGGCCTCCCCCTCTATCCTCTCCTCGGAAGCGGCCTACTTCTCCCAAAACCCAGCGCCTCGCAACCTCAACGCCCACACAGCTCTCGCGCACGGCTTCATCACAGCACACGCCGCCGCCGGCCGCCGCGTCGTCCTCGTCACGTCGGGCGGCACGACCGTCCCGCTGGAGCGCCAAACTGTGCGCTACATCGACAACTTCAGCGCCGGCACCCGCGGCGCCACGTCCGCAGAGTACTTCCTCGAGGCCGGGTACGCCGTCATCTTCCTGCACCGCCAGTTCAGCCTGCTGCCCTACTCGCGCCACTACTCCCACGCCACCGACTGCTTTCTGGACTTCCTCGTTGAGGCGCCGCAGGGGGGCATTGCGGTGCGCGATGGGGTCGAGGATAAGATGCGTGGCGTGCTGCGCAAGTATCGCAAGGCGAGGGACGACAATATGCTGCTCACTCTACCCTTTGTCACCATCGTCGACTATCTCCACGAACTGCGCGAAATCGCCCGCCTCATGCGGCCCCTCGGCCCCGCTGGCTTGTTGTACCTCGCCGCCGCCGTGTCCGACTTCTTCGTGCCGCCGGACCGCATGGCCGAGCACAAGATCCAGTCTACCAACGCGGTCGACCCAGCGCCGAAGCGCCCAGCCAGCGACTCCGACGAGGAAACCTTCGACAACTTCGACTCATCGCCCGCAGTGCCGCGCTCAAAGCGCCTAGTCATCGACCTGGACCCGGTGCCCAAGTTCCTCAAGAACCTGGTGGACGGGTGGGCGCCCGAGGGCATGATCGTGTCCTTCAAGCTAGAGACGGACCCGAAGATCCTGGTGCACAAGGCGCGGTACAGCCTGGAGCGGTACCAACACCACCTGGTCATCGGCAACTTGCTGTCGACGCGCAAGTGGGAGGTGGTGTTTGTGAGCCCGGGCCGCGAGGACAGCTGGGTGCGTGTGCCGCGCGAGGGCGGCTGGGGCGAGGCGGAGAAGAGGCCGCTGCGCGCGGAGGAGCTGCCGCGCGAGGACCCGGGCGTGGAGATTGAAGGGTTGATCATCCCGGCCGTGAAGGAGCTGCATGATGAACATGTGAAGAATGCGAAGAAGGCTTGAGCCAAGGGGAAAGGGTGCTAGGACTGGGTAATGGGGAAGGGCAAAGATATGGACATGTCCTTATGTGGATCTAATGGTAGAGATGGTTCACAG
The DNA here is from genome assembly GCA_014621405.1 of Stylonectria norvegica. Taxonomy (NCBI): domain Eukaryota; kingdom Fungi; phylum Ascomycota; class Sordariomycetes; order Hypocreales; family Nectriaceae; genus Stylonectria; species Stylonectria norvegica. The sequence continues at coordinate 18,183 of JAANBC010000403.1, read as the reverse complement.
GATGGATAGCGGCGACTATACTGCAGACAAGGGTGCAATGGGACTGAAGGTCGCAAAAACATAGATATTATTCATGTTGTTTTCTAAGCTGTCGTGGCTTACTTGCCTGGCATCTAAATACAAAGCTATGAGATCGGCCGTAACCCATTTTCGCCGGTGAGAACAAATATACCAATCCCAAACTCCTGTACCAATGCTTTCAATGCTTTCCGTTCTGTCCCTTTTGATCAACTCCGTAGTCAAATGGCTTGCCAATCATATCCAAAATTTTCATTTCTTCTCTCTCTCGATGTCATCGACTTTTCGTCGTTGATTAAGAGAACCTATAAAGCACTGGCCCAGTTCTTCAATCCCAGCAAAGATACCTTGGCGGCAAAGAAGGCTGCCAAAGAACCTACATAAGCCGTCCCCGTCATGATGATCAGGCCCCAGTATTCCCCGTTGTTGGCTTGTACAATGCTTCCGCCGATGGGAATGCCAATAAGACAGGCAAAGGAGACGACGGTGTAGGACGTGGCATAGTAGCGGCCGTACTCCTGCGTCTTGCACATCTGACCGATACACACAGGCGCAATAGCGATGCCTGTGCCGCTGGAGAAGCCGAAGATCACCGTGAACACGATGATGCCCACGGCGGTGTGGCCCTCAGGCAGCCAGACGCACAGGCACGACACGATGGAGACGAGGACGGCGAGGATACTGACGTTGTAGGGACCGATGACGTCGGAGTAGTATCCTGGGAGAACACGGCCCAGGACGGAACCTGCGTTCATGATGGGTAGTAGGTGGTACGCGAACGTCTGGCTGAAGCCTTGGTGCAGCGCGTAGGTGGAGATGTACGACAGCGGAATAAACAGAGAGAACTCGAGGAGGAAGATACCAATGGTCGTAAGCAGGAAAGGGATTTGCCTGAAGATGCGGAAGTCGGGATGCGCCGTCGCGTTTTTGGCTGGAGGTAAACGGGACCGGATCATCGCTATACCCAGCAAGCTGCAGATCAAGGAGATGAGGGCAACGACACGCGTAGCCCACGCATAGCCGATCTTATCGAATAGTGAAGTCAACAGCAAGGGGTAGACGATGCCACCCACGCCACCAGCCGTTGACGCGATGCCCGTGGCAAGGCCGCGGCGCTTCTTGAAATAATGGCCAACCGCAGCAATGGATGGCGTGAAGAGCAGCGACGAGCCAAATCCACACAAGATACCAAACGACAGGATGAAGTGCCAAAGAACTGGGAGACAGAGTTAGCAACATGGGCAAGGAGAGGTCTCACATGACAGGACATGACGCGACGCACCAGTTGAGAAGCTCATGGCCACCATACCACCCACGGTGAAGACAGCGCCCGCAATGACCAGCCACTTGGGGCCGTACTTATCAAAGACGGGGCCGATGTAGACGCCGCAGAAGAAGGCCAAAAATGTATATATCGAAAAGACCCATCCCACGGTGCCCTCACTGTAGTCCTTCAACTGGTGGCTCAGCACGTAGGCCTGGAAGATGGCGATGGTGTTCATGAGTCCCAGCGATGCGAAGAGACAGAAGAATGAGCCTGCTACAACCATCCACGCTTCCCTGCCGCCCTCGGGGTACGTTTCGATGTGGGATGCTGTCGATACGCCTGTTGGGCGTCGCTCCAAGTCGTCGCCCTGGCCAGCGTCCTTTGCATCGTAATGGTATTGTGTGGTGTTTTCGTCGGTAAGAGTGATGGGCTCGTCGTGCATCGCACGCGAGGTGACCTGGTGGCAATCCATCTTGCCTAGTTCCGCGCCGCGTATTGTCCTGTCCTGGCTTCAATTCGACAATTCCTTTTATCTTACTCAAGTTTCGAAGTTGTCAAACATACAATTTTCCCGCCCCTTGGGCGGTCGCTAAAGATATAGTACCAGCGACGTTCGGCCCCGGCCCGCGCCAAGATCGTCCCCGCTTTCGGAGCAGGCTATGTCATCCCCAGAGCGGTGGTTCCTCAGGTAATGGAAACTCTTGATTTGCTTGTCGTTGACTGCGACTCCACCAGTTTGCGGATACTGGCGGGTATAAGTCTCTGGCGAACCCATGGCGGCGAGATCGATGGCCCTGATTTGTCTGATCCAAGCGTCCAATTCGACGTGCTTCACCCTCCGCATGGCCTAAGCCGAATCTTTTCAATGGAGCTGATGGGCCTTTCCCCGGGGTGAAGGCCCGACGGCGTCGGGTATCGCTGATACGTCTTTGAGTCATGCCCGGCTACGGCCATTTGCTCGCCCGGAGCCGCCCATGGCCGCTGTAGATGTTGGTAAAATTCTTCGTAGCAAGTGATTGATGCAGTAATTTTCTGAGAACCCCAACTGTTAGCCGATCATTCATGAATTAGAAACCTGCAGACTAACCAGGAATTGACTGTTGGAAGTTCGTCGTAAATGATTGACTAACAAAACCCTGCCGTTCCCACCCTCTGAATCCGGTCTCTTGTTTTGGCTCTGTGATCATTCCTCATCGTCTTCGTCCTCTTCGACAGTAGCATTTCGCGTAGGCCGTGATTGCAATTTGTTTGCGCCGCCATCGTCAATCGTTTTCAAATAGCCTTCCTTCTCCAGCCTGTCCGCTTCCTCGGGCTCAAGTAACCCGCCTCGTCCTTGGCCTTTGTCTAGTTTTATCTTGACTGCTGTCGGCACAAACGCCGTGACAGCTTCCTTTCGTAGATCCCGGATAACTGGTTTCGCTTCGTAGACTGTCCTTTGTTCAACAACCGGCGCGTCTTGTCGCGTTGGCAAACCTTCCTCCTGCTGTCTCGCCGCCATTTCTGCGTTCCTCTTGGCTCGTCTCCTGGAGTACCACTCGTCTAAGATTTCCTTCGGGATTGGGGGCGGCGTATCTCGAGGCATTGGGATTTTCCGAGCCTCCTCGTCCACGTCTCTGTCTCCGCCGCTGCTCGATGCGTCCGACCCTCTTCTCCTCTTTCCGAGAACCATAGAATTTGCATTCGTAGAGTGCGAGTCGTTTTGGCGCATCCAGCCCCGACTAAGTTCGGGGGCTTTGTCGCCCAGTGTATCCCTTGCCTTCTTTACAGCCTTGAGCTCCTTCTCGAGCCCCTCCAAAACTTGTTCCTCATGGCGCGTAAGCTTGCCGCCACTTGTCGCGACTGCTTTCAGGTCGTCGATCTGCTTCTGGAGTCGGTCGGGATTCTTCTTTGCCAGTCTCTCGTTGAGGCGTCCTTGTTTCTCGGCCTTGCCTGTTCCAATGATTAGCCGTCTTGCGCACTGTCTTGCGAGACGTTTCCGTACCCTTCCTGATCGTCTTGGCCTTGTCAGCTTTGTGCTGGGCCTGGACCGGGTTGTAGTTTCGTTCTTTAGGCATCGTGCAAGCGCTGTTGGGCGGCCCTCAGCTTTTGTCTTTCGTTTCCAGTTATCGAGTAGAGTCGCAAATCGTGGATGTTCGCTTTCAGCTGGGAGTTTTCTCCAAAGCGCGTCGGAAATGGAGTGCAGCGATATTGTTAACGTGTCAGGTGCAATTTCTCGAAAGATCGTCGAGTTGTCAAGAGCTATCGCGACTTCACAGTTGCCGGGATCCACCTGATGACTAAGTATCCTCAACCTCAAACCTTGAAGTGAAGAACCACTTTGAACGGCTTACAACTTTCTTTAGCCTTCCTACTGGGGATATTACTCAATCAGTCACCGTCGATGCTCTGACAACAAACGTCTCGCTTACCGACACGAAGCGTGTTAAGCACTCAAGAAGGCCATTAGGCGGCAAGGCACCAGGCTGCCCAACATGTGACCTTGTCAACCATAGAGGATGAGGATGCCTCGAATCACATAATTTCCCTCGGATCAACATGTTCAGCCCGAGTCACTTTCCAAGGTTTCAAATATTCTGCTACCCGTTAAACATGCCAGGACCCCCCAATGCTGCTGTTTCTTCGCTTCTCTATCAGCCTCTGATAACGGCCCCAAGTGACAGCGATGAACGTGAGATCAGGCTCCTCTCCATCGCAGTCCCCGCTGCCGAGGACGAGATGATCAGTTGCAACCTCCGCACCGTCTCTCTAAGCAAGGCCGATGATGGTTTCTTTGCCCTGTCGTATGTCTGGGGCGATGCCTTCGACACCATTCCAATCCTGGTCAACGGGCACACATTTCAAGCGACCCGAAATCTGGTCGAGGCGTTAAGGCACGTCCCGGCTTCAGAACCCGGTTGCCAACATGCCCTTTGGGTGGATGCCATCTGCATTAACCAGCACGATATTCCTGAACGGAACTCGCAGGTCTCGATGATGGGTCACATTTACAAGTACGCCCATAGAGTGGTGTGCTGGCTTGGTCCCAGGGATGAGACGAGTGACAATATCATTCGCTTCATCACCCGGCTGAGTCGAGATATCGACACTGTTTGGGACGGAACCACCGACTTGACACTGCTGAACGACCCCGTTTACTCCAATGTCGTCAGTCAGATACATCCGCACAGTCTACTCCGCTCTCCTATTCTCCAAGAAAGACAATATTGGCACCGGATCTGGACCTTTCAAGAGACAGTCATGTCTAGAAGCTGCCGACTCATTGCGGGTTCTTCTTCTTTCAGACTAGATCAGCTCGACGATGTTCTTACGTGGATATTCGATCTTGTCAGTTCAGTCTCGGAGCATGGGTGGACAATGAAGTACGAATTTCTTCCCAAGACGAACGCTGCGCCAGGCGTCTCGTTTTCGGAAGTCCACACGCAAGTATGGGCGTTCATCCAACAAGTATTTGCAGACATAGACTATGTGCTCCCTGCCAGACACATCTGCACAGAACGCCGAAGGCGGGCATGGAAAGACATTGTAAAAAACCAATACGACGAAGGCCTGCGGCTGATTTCCGTACTGAGATTGCGAAAAGCTACGGACCCACGAGATAAGATATACGCAGCAGCTACCCTAGCTTCGGTCGGCGTCAAGGTAGACTACGCTGCTTCGGTCGAGGACGTCTACACCACCTATGCTATAGGCATTATGAATAAGATCTCAAGCCTGGATGACCTTTTGGAGCATTCAGGTGTCACCAATGGCGCTTCTACCTACATGTTCCCTTCGTGGGTCCCCGACTGGTCTACCCAGACCCTAGATCTTACACCACTACAGAGCAAGTTATTTGACATAAGACTCGGAGCACCGGCAGAATCTCGCTCTATCTCAACTAAGGGCAACTGTTTGTTTTTGTGTGGCGTCGTCGTCGGGGAGGTCCAGCGTGCAATGCAGCATGTCTCATACACCGAGGACTTTGACAAGCTGGCGCCCGAAGAGCTGGCTAGCACACTGAGAGGAATCGTCGAGTTTTACTTCCATCGAGATTCTCGACTCATTGTCGAAGAAGTCCTCGCTAAACCGCCCAAGACAAGCTCGTATCCCACCGGCATATCTGTCATAAAAGCGTTGCTGCAACTAGTATGGATGGGCTCCCCTACTTCTTGGGGAAAGGGTGAACTATGGGTTAGGGACGCACTGGCACCGCTCTTGAGACTTCTCACAGGACAGTCAATGGACCATGCCGCGTTAGGAAACATAGAAGAGCCCGGGAAGGTGAGAAGTAGGACGAGCGATGCATTCTTATCGAGTATCTGTGACCCTACCAGAACCGATCCCATACCATTAAAAGAGTTCATGCACAGCGTACAGGAGCTAGAGAATGACGATCTCGTGCGACGAAGTCCTCTAGTCCGACGCAGCCCTTTGGTTCATAGTGGCGCTACGCCTTTTATCACTTCCAGCGGGCTCCTGGGATATGGGAAAGGGCTTGTTCGGCCTGGTGATGTCGTCTTCGCAGTGGGTTCGGCGACGATGCCGTTGATCCTACGCAAGTCGCAATCGGGTGGCGGATACCAATTTGTGTCGCGCTGCTTTGTGGCTGGCATTATGGAGGGCGAGATATGGGCTGACTTGGGAGAGCAGGGCAGGCAGCTGGAACATGTTAGAATTGTCTAGCTTAGATAAAGACAATTGCAATATGCTCTCCCGACATAACTGTTCCAAGGGGGATACCATTTGGGACAATCCCCTCTATATTGATCGTGGATATGCCAGATGCTGATAAGACCGGCTTCGTCTTCTATGATGTTTGATATATCTTTGGCAAGCATGGATTGGTTTAAGTACCTAAGTCAGATCATTGGCGAGTGAGAACTGAAGAGCGATATCAGTCTTTGCGGCCAGTCTTATCCTGTAACTTATGATTACCCCATTTATGATAGTACGCGTAGCAACAGCACTTTATTGTACGCCTTGTTGCTTGTTTATTTCCGAGAATGCAGTCCAGCTCGGTCAATCTAGATAGGTCTCCTGAGGACGGATCCCCCTTGTTTCTGAACTCTGGTGTCCCAAGTCGGAGCCTTTCCCGGAAGTAATCTCTCACCTCCGAAAACGTAGACATGACTCCTTTCTGAGTCTCTCCCAGATATGATGTCGCTCAGAGATATTATACCAACCCACCTAGCCTGGCCTATCAAGAATGATTCTTGTAATTTGGAGAATAATAGGCCAAGTTGATCGAGTTGGCTTACAGATTGGCGTCAATTTTGTTGAAATGTCTGCAAACATTCACTGTGCGAGATGCCATGTTTGCACCTGATAGTTGGGAGATACAAGATATCAAGCAATATAATGCACTGATTTTCTTATCCTGACCATGTAGCATACACCAACCAGATTACTTTAATGGTGCGAATAATCCCAGTACCTAAATGATCAACCCCCCTATCTTCAAATACGAACACATTTTGGGGGTAAGTCGTACATACAGTCCACGAGGTCATCACGTCTAAGAGTCAGGGACATCAAGCCGCAGCTCAGCGCATAATTAAACAAGAGTCTTACTATTCGCAGTCAGCGATATCCTCATGTGCACCCAACGCCATGAGCCTTAAGGTGTAATATGGTTTCACGTGCTATAATTATGCCATGATACCAGACTTATATCTCTTAACAAGATCAATCTTTCTCATTTCATGATTTCTACCTGACTTCTATAGAGAGATGTACATGAGCTAAGGATCAGTTTCCCGGATATATCTAAACATAACAACAGTATAACACAGAGAGTATACCAACTTAGATAATATACAAGACATAGGCTTATCTTAATTTAGGGAATTGAGAATTAGGTACGAATAGTACGAGTCTTGAGTATTCATATTGTGAACCAGCTGCTAAACAAATAGTATGTATCTCGTCCACGCATTACCTTCGAAAAAGCGAGTCAGCCCTTCCTCCCAACCATGCATGCACCGTCTCCACGCAAAAAGCAAAAAGATATAAACCAATTCCATCCATCCCGCCAGTCCGGGCTTCACAAGTCGCTGATCCTGGAATAATCAAAACCGCAAGTAAACAGGGGGAGGTGTAAGATCGCAAAGAAGTATCCCGCCGTAGCTCCAATTCGACAAACAGATCCTCCGTAGAGCGCGAGAAAATATGATTGTCAAGAACATCTATATCAAATAAAGAGGTTTCGTAAGGAGTTCCTGTCCGTCTAGTGGCCTGTTGAATCAAATTGGGGTATCCACGTTGTCCGAACCGAGTCGCCGAGGTATAAAAAAGAGTCCAGTTTCGTCGTATTGCCGTCTCCATTCTATAGATGAGCATCCCGGGGTTAATCGACAATTTGCCGCTCGCCACCAATTCCATGTCGTGTAGAGATCCCGGCGCCATGCCTTCCACAGTCAATTCCCATATCTCATACCATCGTATGTCTCGTCAAGCCTGGGGTCCATACGACGTGCATAAGTCCATATAGTTCCTGAAACTCATTTCACTCCTGAATAGGAGCAAATTGAAGATACCGGAACCGGTTTCCATTATCGAGTAAGTAATGTGCCATATAACTGACCGAGGTATCAATTTCCCAATTGTAGTTGCCGAACAACTCCCATGTCTTCCGAAACGCCACAGCAAACAAAGCCTGTGTAGAGTCGTATATCGTCAAGATTATAGCATCAAACAGAGCAGAGAGGCAGCCCTAGCACTAAGAAGTCGAAAATCCTTGCCTGGGAAAGTTTCCATGACAAACGCAACATCTCTCCGCCGAGTTGCCGCGCCATATATGCGAGGCATCCCCTTCATAGGATCAGAGACTCATGGTTAGCCATTCCCACTCCTGGGGTCCTGCCGACCCTCCGACCCCGTTCATCATTGAGCCCGGCTGGCCATTAGACATGCTAATCATGCCAGATCCCATGCCAGGACGCTGGCTCATCCCAAAGTTGCTCGAAGACATTCCGCCAGGCATCATGCCGGGTGAAAGTCCAGAGGATGACCCCATAGGACGCGCTGCTTCGCTAGACCCAGTCGACGTTGGGCTGTCGATATCCATGCTGATTGGAACATCGGCCATGAAGCTCTTGCTATGCCGACGTTGTCGTTTCGATGATACGATCACAGGTCTCGTGACGGATGATATAGACGACGCGCCTGGTCCAGGACTCGTCTTCGGCGGAGCGGCTGCGATCGGAACAACGCCCTTCCCACCGATTGCGCCGGTGGATGAAGTAGAACTGCCAAATTGACTGTTGGGGGTGCTTCCAGCAGTGTTTCCGCCAGACGTCGGGCCGCTGACAGGGCTCTCGACATCCTTGTTGCTTGAAGCCCGATTGGATGCAGGTGGGGTGGTCACCTTGGACATATTGTTGTTGTTGTGATTGTTCAGATTGTTGCTGCTGCTGGCAGCAATAGTAGACATAGAGAGTGTCGAGTTCTTGCGCGACGCAGCGGCCGAGCTCGCGTTCTTCTTTGACCTAGTGCTAGTGCCACCGACAGGTAGGTTCGATCCGGAACCGCGGTTTCGTTTCTTGATAACGTCTGTTTTCAAGCTCAACGGTCGGACGACGCCGTGCAACTTCAGGAACAGCCCGCAAGCGTTACACAGCGGCTGACCCTCGGGGTTTCGCCTCCACAGAGGCGTTGTTTGTGTGAAACAATTGGTGCACGTGGTCGGAGCATTTCCATCAGCGCCATTCGCCCCGGCAGCTTGCAGATTGGTTGTAGAGCCCTGCTTCGAACCCGGGGGTGACGACGGCCGGCTTGGCGCTACGGAGGAGAATCCTGACATTGAGCCATTGCCATCACCGTTGGGTGACATGGGCATCGATTGCGCAAGCTGCTCAAACCCATTTTGTTTCCCGGCCATGTGTGATGGTGTAGAGGCATTCCGTGTCAACTTGGGTCCCCGTCTGGGGTTTCCAGGTCTAAATGACTGAGATTGAGAGCGGTTCAATCCATTGCCCTCCCACTCGCCGTTCGTTTCAACATAATCGGTGGTTGTGCCGCCGATCATGACCTGTTTCCTCGGGGGTCCGCCAGGAAAGCGTGCAGCTTGTGTGCTGAACTGGCCCGGGAGGGATGCATCCCATCCCATGGAACCGCTCTCATCGAGCGAAGAGGAGAGCTCCTTGTGCATGCTCATGTTGCGGTCGGCGAAAGCGTTGTCCTCGTCGTCGGAGTCGGCGCCAAACGAAAACATGCTGTCTTGTTGCATTTGCATCCCGGGCGATGTCTCGGCTTGATCAGGCTGGAATACCTGAGACGGATCGATGTGGCCAAATGAGCTGGGGGGCTGGCTGTATGAAGACATGGGTTCAGGTGCACCGCTTGTGGGAGAGAACATGGAGTTGTTGCCGCCATTACCGTTGGAGCCATTATACATGAACTGCTGGCCCATGAGGCTTCCCATGCTTTGGGTTGGTTGTTGTTGGAAGCCCTGGGTGCGTTGGGGTCGTATCTCTTGCGCACCAAAGTAAAAGCCCTCCTGCTCGGGCATGGGGTGAGGCGTTGTCGCTGTCGATTGATAGGCGGAAGCTGGAGGTGAGTAGATGTCGACATTGTTGAGGGAGGCGGACGGCACTGAGGAGTTTTGGTACATGTTGGAGAAGGGGCCGTTGGGTATCATAGGGGAGGTGGACGGAGAGAAGGAGAAGTTCTGGTGGAAGGGCGCGGCGGAGTTGATGATTGGGTCATTCTCCATGAAGGTATCGAGTGCGAAGGGGACGCCGACATGGTTGGTCTGCTGGGGCATACCGGACTGATGCGAATTATCCAGAGAGTAGTCGTGGAGCTCTGAGTCGAGCTCCAAGTCGTTGTGAGCGCCAGTGCTGCTGTTCACGGCTGGGACATGAGGGGAGAAGTTGGCAGGGCGTTTCCGAGTCTGAACGCAGCCAAGTCAGTGGAAGTTCTGTCGTCGTCCCGAGAGGGTAGCTCCAAGGAGCGTCTCGGGGTGGTAAGGGGGAGAAAGGCTGCAAGCGAGATGCGCGCGACAAGCGCCATCGCAGAGGGGAGGAAGGCAAGCCCAGCAAAAGGGAAGGCGGAAAAAGACTCACGCGACGATCGTCAATGCTCGTCTTGCGATGGTGACGGTTGACGTAGTTGAACTCGTCGTTCTGGGTCGTCTGGTGAAGCGGCGGTACAGGGACGGACTGAGGGACGAAGTGGTGAGACATGTCCTTGCGGGATTTGATGGGAATCGCCGAGGCCATGGTGTGAGCCGACTTGTCGTCGCCAGGCCGCGACGGCGGCTGAGGCGACGAGTAGGTGACGGGCGTGGCCGCATTGTCGGAGAAGATGAAGTCGTCGAGATTCATGGGCTCAGGCTGGCTGAAAGTGTGCTCTGACGACTGTCGCAGCTGGGCTATCCCGCTGGGGGCGTTTTTCATCGTAGACCGAGCAAGCCTGTGACGAGGCCCATGTCAGCACGTCATGTTCATGTCGTCGGACGGAAGAGTCGAAAAAAAAAGCGACGTGGAGCGTGTACACATGATACATACCTGTTGGTGCTGGCCGTTTGCTTCTGCTCCTCCTCCATGCGAGTCTTGCGCATCTTGAGGGCCATCATGCGCCAGGTCAGGTTTTCCATGCGATGCTGGTTGGGCAGCTGCTGCTTGGTCTTGGAGAAGAACTTCCACACCTGGGTGGCCAGCGGATCGTCATGCTGCATCTTGTCGATACTTTGCTGGTCGTCGTTGGCAGCGTCGTCGTGCAGTTGCAGCGATGGGAAGAGGCCCTCGTCAAGCAAGCCCTGGTTGGCGGCCGAGTACGTGTCGCCCAAGTCGACATCGAGGTCGCTGAAGCTGGGCGTGGCGTCGGCGGGCGGAGCAGGCGTGCGGTGCGCCGACGGTCGGTGGGCGGGCTCGGGGGCCCATTCCGCGGGCCGCCGGGGGAAGCGCCAGTCGTGCTCTGTTATCGTGGGATTCATGGTTGCTGTGGGACTCAGAGTTGCGATGGAAGTCGAGGTGCTGGCGGGCATGATATGGGATTGAGGGTGAGGGGAGAAGGGAATATTGGTGGTGGGAAGCTGGAGGGACTGGAAGTTCCCCCACGTCGGATGAGCCTGCGGCAGCGTCTGCGCGCCAGCAGCTGGAGAGCGGCTGGTGCGGCCGAAGGTTCGTTGCGCCGTGCGCCGTGCGGCGAGTCACAGACTCAGACTCACAGACTCACAGGCAGTGGTGCCAGATACCTGACGAATGTATGACCGACACCCGCAGAGTGCGATATGAGTAGATTTCCTAGACGTTCTCGCATGCGAAATTGGAATCCCAGTAGTGGTATTCAAAAGGCGGCGGAACAGCGAGCAGATGGATGGAATGCGAGGTTGACTTGGGTTGGAAGTGGTGAGTGAGCGAGGAGGGTTAGCAGCAGGCCGAGGGCTGGGGGAGATGCTTAGGTTGGTGGTAGATGGATATGGATGTCCAGTTGCATCCCCGGCCGACTGAAGCTACGTGCTAGAGCTATTACAGCGCATTTACAGAGCCATAGAGCCCCCAGCAGTGGATGGATGCAATAGCTGGAGACTGGAGAGAACGACTCCCGCCCCGGGCAGGCTCCATCCAGTCTCCAGCTCTCATTGGATTCATTCGGGCATCCAGTTCATCCACCATCAAAAGGAACACCCGCACACCCCGGGACCTGAGAGAGACCATCCGTCCGGGGCCTTGTCTGCTGCTGTACGAAGTACGCTTGTCTACATGTACTGTGTACGTACTGGCCTGACTCTCCGCCCGTGTCCACTCACCCACTCTCTCTGGCCCTCTACAAGGGGGGCCCTGCGTGGCGGCGTGGGCTGTCTGCACCCTCTACGCACGCGCAGCGCATCCACTGAATCGGATGCCATTGAGTGGGTTGAGTGGCCCCCCCCATGGATTCTTCCACTGTTCCCCCGAAGCCAAGGTGGAGATCTATATATGTACTTATACTTGCGTACGCCGAGATGAAGCCCCATGAAGCACCATGAAGCCCCATAAAGTCCCCAGGCCCGAGCTCAAGGCAGTGGAGGCTATCAGTGGGGGCTTCCCGGGCTGGCTGGGGTGCTGCCTGGTCTCGAGTCCACCCGACTGAACATTGAACCCATCAATGGATTGGAGACAGTGGCCTTCCACCCGGGCCTCGGGGCCCTTCCAGCGAGCTACCGAAGCCCCAGTCCACCGTGGATCGCTGGTTCCATGGATTGATGCCATCGGCAGGCTGGGCTGGCTGGTCTGGCTGGTCTGGCTGGTCTGGCTACATGTACCTTACCTTACGTGGGCTGTCACTCTGGCTGCCAACATCACCACCACCAACCACTACGTACCAGCAACAACACCACAAACATCACGCCCGCAACGATCGACGTAATTACATGCACCATCACACAACCGCTCACCGGTGCACCGCAGCATGTTCCAACAACCAGCTTCACCAACCTTCACCACCTTCTTCCCCATCCGCAAGTCGCAGCAAGTAGACCTCCTCGTGAAAGACTGCACTGGCCCAATAGCCCCTTCAACCACCACCGACAACGGACGCGATGACGAACCCCAATGACACGACTGGTCTCCCTTCCGGCCCTTCGGTCAAACACCGTCGATAAAGGCGTCGGCAGGACCCACGTCCTGAACTGAGAGGGGCGTCAGCTACAGCAGCTACCGAAGGGTCTGGCCTGTTCGTTCTCGGACGAGTCGCGCTAGACCCTGGCCTTCGGCACCACTCACGGCGGCGACAACGCCTCGACGCCTCACAACGAACAAGCCTCCAACAAGCTCGTCTCGACGCCGAGACGCGTGCCAACCGTGTTCCAATGCTTCGGGAGACGCTTCCTTTAGCCGCTGCGCCGTTCAAAGTCGGGAGCCTCGCCGAATACGTGCGTTTAGACTCAGCAGGGCTTGAAGACGGCTCAATCTGTACTTCGTACTATATTCGCACTTCTACCTCGTGCGACTACATTACTTTGAATCCTCCATCCTCCTTACCCACACCAGCGCCGCTTCGGGTCCACGACAACTCGACTCCTCAACGAGACCCTGAACTCATGACGCCCGACTGCGAAGTCGGTCCGTCCTGTTCAGTGGGGATCTCCCACCGGCATCGCGGACATGTCTCCGTCTAATGTGCTTGACGTTGTATCCCCTCAAATTCCCCTCTTGTTATACATACGGGGAACGGGGTTCGTCAACCTCTGAGGGGAGACGGAGCATGCTGCATCTAGGGAACCATCTGGCCCCACGGCAGTGGGCAGTAGCAGGGGTTATCCTGGCTCCTCTCAGGGCTAAGGATTGCCAAGTTGGAGGGCGGGGCATCTGGGCGCACTGGCCGAACGCCACTTGCATCCCACCGTCCCACGCTGAACCGCTTCAGACAAGGGCACGAGGTACCCAGGACTCTCCTGGTCTTCCATTCAGGCGGCAAGATCGCTTCATCCCTTAGGGTTCTGTAGTACGGTCAGAATCTAGCTGTTAAGTCAGCCTACAGAGTGCGATGCTCGCCCATATCGCGGTAATCGGCCGTCTAGCCTCGACATCTCTCGACGCTGGTTAGTATCGACCCCTCCCCTCAATGTGTGCGGCAGACCATTTTCCACAAGAGCAGGGACATCCCGCGGCTGTTCGAATGGGAATGCTCCCTCGACGATGGCTGACAGCCGCAGACAAGATCAAGCTGCAGCTTCCAGGATGCCTTGCAGCCAAGTCGATGGTACAGACTCCGCGACTCCGGGCAGCTCGCGTATTGGCTACCTATTCTCTCGGCCGAGGCCCAGCATTTCCCCAGGTATGTGCTACTCGGCGAGCGACAACCCATGGCATTGCATCCCACGCGCAGCTTCCCAAGTCAAATGCAACCTTCTTCCTCTCTCCTGTCGGCTTTTAATATGATTTGATCATGCCCGCAGACCCTTCAGAGCCAGGTGATGACAATGTCGGAGACCAGGCTTCACTCCAGCCAGCAATAAGGGGGGCGCGTCGATGGTTTAAGCTATCGTCGACGTCACACCTTGGCCGGGCCATGTTCCATGCGAGACATTTCGAATATTGAACAGCCCAAGTGTTTTTGACGGACCTCAGTGGCTTCACCCGTTGTCGACCCCCACCAAATCGCAGGCGTATTTACGGTATTACTCTCTCCACCACCCCATGCGATTCTGGAAGATGGGACATAAACAATACCTTGCCAAATTTGTCCGACCAGCAAGGGCAGCTGGGCGAGGACCAACACCCTTTGCCAATTAATGAGATCATGCGACATTCGGGCTGTTGATCTTGTTGAAATAACTTTCGAAACGTGATCGACTAGATAGGCGACCCTTACTGTCTAGGGCATCATTTTGCCGCGGAAGCAGTCGTCGAAGGACAGGGTCCCCGTTATTGTGTAAACCCGATATTCCTCACATCTTCAGCGTCATGAGTAGCCAAACCCCTGAAGGCCTGAAGGGACCCTTGTTTGCATGTGTTATTCGAACTGACTGCAGCTGTCAAAGCGACCGAGAGATGATGGGATTGAGCAGACGGATAACCTTCAATCAGGCTTGGTTTCATTGCCGCCCTTGCAGGCCGTCCTCGCCGCCAACACTCGCAACCGATGAACCGAGAGTCAACTATGCAGGGAAGGTTGAAAAAGCGGCGATGATTCAGCCAGATCTCAAAGCTGGACACCATGACAGGCTGGCCAGATGTACTGGGTACGTTGCGGGCCTAACGCCTCGTGCGCGCACTTGCATGGAACACCATGCTGGACCCCCACCCGCACCCACGAGTTGACAGGGGACGGCTGGCGTTGGCGATGTTCGGGGGGGACCCTTTCCTCCCACATGCTGGCGCCGTGCGGTACGGTACGAAGGGCAATCAATGGTGGCCAGAACGGCAGCCGAGCGGCGAGAGAGCTGGCGCCCGTGGTCGAAACCTGCTTCTTCCGAGATGTTCCATATTCACCACGCCGGACTGGGCATCGAGAGTCGCTTCCATGCAATGCACTACGAAGCCTGCCGGCGAATACCTACTAAACATGTACCCGCGGCAGTCCGGGACCGGCACTCATGGAAGAATCCCACAACGCTGGGTGTCCGCAGTCTTTCCACGAGTCATTCAGCAGTGATTTTACCCATGGCCGCGGGCAGTCTTGAGTTTTCGTGCCCAACGAGCAACAACGGAATCGACTTGAACGGGATCGTGGCGACCTCTAGCCAGGGCTTAACCGACGAGGCCCCAGCTGCCTTCTAGGGTCTTGCTCGGAGACATGGCGGTTATTGGACGACGTCCGGCGGCAAGGAAAGTCTCAATGGCCCTAGCTCTTCCGCAAGTCATTAGAGTGTGGTCTTGCTTCAGTCTGACACGGAGGGGTTTCCGCTAATGAGAGCGCCACTCCGTCGCAACAATGTATTGAGCTTGAATATGCTGCCAAGACGAGTGCAAGGAGGGGGGGGCTTTGTGGGATGCCAGGACTGACATGCCGGCCGCGGCAGATGCTACCGAGTCGACAACGAAGCCGCCTGACAGCCTCCCCGAACTATGCGGCGTATGTCACGGTGCTGCTCGGTCGGGCCATCACAGTCTTGCTTGTGAAACGGGTCAAGTCTTCAAAGTGCTTTCTCCTCTCAAGTTACGCCCGCAAACGGGGTCTAAGTGTCCGACAATTGTCGCTACCTCCATCTGACCCCAAAGTAACGGCAACAAGCGCGAACCATTTACGGATCAACCTAAGGAGACCTGGGACGCCTGCTGCGGTTCCGAGCGCGACGACCACGCGGTTGGTATTTTAGGCTCGCACCATCGATGCACTAAATAAAACTCAGAAGGTTCAAACCTCTCTGGCTGTGGCCGATTCTGGACAAGGGTGTCCAGAATCGCCCCCCCTCAGCAACAATATGACGATACTTAATTCACATATGATACACAGATTACCATAGGAAGAATTCTCCAACTTGATCATATTGACATGTCGAAACTAAATCGCCAACCCTTTTCATAGATGAAGATCCGTCGTTACTCGTCAATCAACAGTCAGCACTCGCTGGGAGTCCTATCAACAACAACGGCGGGACACCTGCGCCACCAGTCGTATCATGAACCCAGAACCTGAAGTGCATAATTCTTCAACGACTTTGCTTGAAATCTTACCACAATGATTATCAACCTATCTTTGATATATGGTCCCCGTGACCCTCCCGAGTGCTCGGTCTCGGGGGTTTGCTGATCAAGCTTCCCTCGGCTTCCAGAGAGACGTCAAGCTGTCCTGCTCGCGAAGTGAACATTCTGCGAGTCGTCGCAAGCCGGGGGCTTCGATGGAGGTACTGCCTTGGCCCGGGCTAAGATCGTCCTTGGCCTCGTCAATACGGATTGCAGACTCTCTAGCCCCGACATGTCGCAGCGTTTTCCATGGGCGGACGGGCTTATCAACCGGCCTGTGCGAGTGCCTCAGGTTGGCCAGCAAAACAGGGTCAGACTGGGGGCAAGCGATGAAACCCTTTGACCGAGCAACAATCGTCGTCAAGAAAGGCGTTGGGAGGACGCGAGGACATTGCGCTTTATACGTGCTCCCTCACCGCAAATTCCTATCAACCTCTGCAGCAGCCCTATCTTTGCACGGTTTTGCTTGTCGGAATGGGCTGCTGACGGCCTTTCCGCCCCTGCTGCAGTTATCTACGGGCGTTGCTGGATCGTAGGGATGGAGATCAGATAGGCGCCGGCTCCGATGACCCCTTTGCATGCTTAGCTTAGCTTTGCTTTGCTGTGCTATGCCGTTCTTTATCAGCCGTAGAATACCTATCTATTTCCCTATTCTGGACAAAATGCGAGAAAGCATATCATTGAAGATTCTTCTATCTGGCCTTATCTGCACCACGTCCTGCAAACTCTTGCTGGACATTGCTTTAGGTTTCCAAACATACATCTATCACTCGTTCCCCCAAGATCTGTGCTATTTACAAAGCACCATGTGAAAGAAAGAAAGAATCAAACACACGAATCAAAACAAAGCGGAATGCAACTTTGAATGAACCAGCGTTAACCGACCCCCTCGCCTTCCCACCGATCCTTTGAATAAATCGACCTTCTTTGTTCGCCCTGCACGATGGCTTCCATCCAAGCGTTAATCTGCTGGCCAAGCTGAACACCTATGGCGTTTTGGAACGGATATTCCTCAAAGAACCAAGGCTCATGACACGGACTTCTACAACAACGACCTACCGAGAACAAAGAGCCCTTTCTGCCAGGAACAGAAGAACAGTCTTACAGTCTGAACGAAGCTATTTCTGCTACTAGCCGGCGTTCTTTGGCTTGGTCGTCGATGTGTTCAACAACAAAGAGATGTCAATACTAGATATATCCAGGTCCATGGCCCATCATGAAACGACGCCATATTTGCTTCGGTTGCGACCCTGCCCGAAACGACGACAGAAACCCATCGATCGACCACTACCTTTACGATGTTTCATACGAAAAGCTTCGCAGTAGGCCTTCTGGCCATGGCTGTTGCCGACCAGGTCGCTGCTCTACCGCTAGACACAAGAGACGAGTCGGAAATCAAATTACATACACTTGCCAGCTTGTATACACACGACCTCCTACATACCCATGACACCAGAACCCTCTCTGCGCGGTCCTCAAGCAAGGACCACTCCACAGGCGCCATCATCGGCGGTACCATTGCCGCGGGCGTCCTCCTCGTTGCGACCGTCTTCGTCGTCTTCGCGACGTACAAGCAATGCCTTCTCCGGCGCGAGATGAACCGCCAAGCAGCCGCCCACGCAGCCCAAGAAGGCGGCGGCGAGAGCGACATGGACAAGAGCTTCATCTCCAAGCTCTCCTTCAACCCCTTTCGCCTCTGCTTCCCACCCGACAAAGCCCAGCTCTCCTCCGACGTCGACTCCAACTACGATCCCCGAAACGACTCGGACAACGACTCTACAACGGCGCAGACCGGCTGCAAGAGCC
>JAANBC010000402.1:0-29493 GCA_014621405.1 Stylonectria norvegica | reverse complement strand
GCAGGGTCCGCCTCGTCCTCGTCCTCGTCCTCCTCCTCTTCCTCCTCCTCGACGTCGTCCTCGACGCGCGGTTTCGCCCACTGCTCGAAGGCGAGGTCTTCCTCGTCCAGCACACCACCGCGCGATCGCGCCCTACGCGGGGCCGGAATGGTCCCACCGCGCGGGCGAAGCTCCCCCAGAAGTGACTCCCCCAGTTCCACCAAACGCTCCACAGCGTTGGCGAGACGCAGGACACCGCCGACAAGCAAGTCATTATCAGGAGACGGCGCCTGCGCACTTGGTGCAGAGCCGAACCGGGCTCGATTCGCCGTCTTGGCGGCACTCAATGCGCGGGCTGCTGCGTCGCCCAGCTCCCGTGTCTTCTCCATCTGCCACAAAAGTCAGCAGAGACCAAGGCAAAAGAAAACCACACTCACAGAGGCCCCGCCGACCAGAGCCTCCACAAACGCCTCTCCGGCAGGTCGCGCCGCCAGGGGGAGTACAAGGCAGTTGCCTTTCCGGTTAGACCGGCAGGCAACACACACCCCAGCCACTAGGTCTAGAGCAAATAGTTAGCGACGCGGAGACACCGCGGAGGCGAGAGGTTACTCACTTGCTTACTCCCGGCAGACAGCAGCCACACCCCGCGTCCTCATCCTCGCAATACAAGGCTGGCACGGCGACACCCGCACCAGACCCGCCGCGACAGCGGACCGGACAGCCGACCGGCCACCACTATCTCCTCCTCCTCTTCCTCCCCGTCCACCACTGCCACTACCTCCTCTTCCTCTCCGGGCCTAACAAACAAACCTATTAGCAACCGCATCAGAAACGCATCAAAGCCAGACAGAGCCACAGAAGGAAAGAGATACTCACATCCTTATCCGCCACCAAATCAGGCGGCCCCTCGGGGTTCATCGGCCCCCATACTCTCGATCGCCTGCAAGGCGTCAGCACAGCGCAACCGCACCAGAGACAGAACGAATACGCACAGCGGCGCCATCGTCGTTATCATCGTCATCGTCGTTGTCGTCGTCGTCGTCGTTGTCGTCATTATCATCATTATCGTCTCTATACAAGCATATCGTCAGCGCACCGGAGCCACAGCGGAGAGGCGGTTGACTCACTTCGCAGTTGTCATAAAGAAGAAGAGAAAAGAGGAAAACAATAAACAAGCACGCGCCTACTTAGCCACAGCAACAGAACAGCAGAAAAATCCCCTAACCGCCTTCACAGCCAACCACAATCAATCGATCATAATGCCCTCACATTCATCGCAGCATTGCTCAGCAATAACAATAACATTACGTCAATTACCCCGCCCAAAACAACAAAAAATCCGCGTCACCGCGACTACCCCGCGCCGCTATGCGCTAGCGCCGCGCTAGCGCCGCGCGCACACACCGCGAGCGCACATGACCGCGCCCCATATTTACCACACGCGCCCCACACCCAGCGCGCGCACGCACCGCAGGCGCCCCACACCCGGACCGGACCCTCCGAGGAACCGGACCGGANAAACACTAATGCGTACTCCTGGGCCACCCACCCTGCCCCCTAAGGCACAAAGGGCACCTTCTGGTTATCTACATCAGAACAAATTTCTAAACCGCAGAGACCGCATAAGGGACCCGCATCGGGTCCGCTACGGCAGCATATAGGTTTTCCTCCCATATAGAAGGGTTTTTCCTATATGATTATTGTATAGAAGCTCTATCTACCTGATTTAGGTCTATAGCGTATTAATAATAATAATTAATATTTAATATTTTATATTAAAATATTAATTAAAGACTTAATTTTATAATACTTATATTATGATAAGGAAAGCCCTATCGGGGGTGATCTCACCTGTAATAAACAGGGGTAAATAAATGTATGTAAGATAAAGAGCCTTCTAGCTAGCTAGGAGGCAAAAGAAGCCTTTAATAGAGGTCTAACAGGGGCTAGGCTAGGCACATGACTAGTCACGTGCTAGCCTTAAGGTCCGAGACCTTCCAAGACCTTCCGAGACCTTCGAGACCTCCGGAGCCCACAGGTCCGAAGGTTAGCTCTGACAGGCCCAGAGGCCCGCATTCGGCCCCACCTCAGCTGGATGTCAGTCCAATCAGGTGTAAGACCTGATATTGAACTTATTCCGTATTATATTATAAATTAAAGAAAATTATAATATTATAATATTTATAAACTTAACTTTTATAAAAGATTTTAATACTTACTATAAGCAGCTAACTATAGCTTTCCTAATTAAGCTCCCTTATAATCTATTAATATAGACCTAGCCTAATAATTAATATATAAAAGTTAATAAGGCTATAGTCCCTATATCTCTTATATATCCTAAGGTTTTTATAGAAAAAATAGATATTAGTATAAAATATCTTGCTTATAGGGCTAGTAACTAGACCTATGCGCTCTATATTCTTATAGTTAGGATTAAAGGTGCCTAAGGCTTTTTTTTTTAATCCTTTTAGTTAAGTTAAATATATTAGAGGCTGCTAAGAAGGGCGTTTTCTTGCAGTTATTTAAGAGGCCAGCGCTATATAGTAAACTTATATATATTAGGTTTACTAGTATATAAGGAATTTAAGGCTTTGCTAGTTTCTAATTACTAGCACTAGAGCTAGTTAATAAGGAGGAGTTAGAGGAGTTACTTAGTCTTCTTTCTCTATAGCTAGTCTGCAGTCTTAAGTTAAATTAACTAATATATCCTTATTATATATATAGGTTTAATAAATACTAGTTTATTAAGGGATTTGCCGCATTATTACTTAAACTAATACTACTTAAAGGCCGCTTAGTAATGCTTTTATTAATATACTTTAGATATCTCTTAAGTTATTATATAATAAGGCGGCTTCTGCTTAGGCCTGCCTAACTATTATTAGGGGTTATATATATAGTTTTATTATTAGTATTAATATTAATAATCTTTATATACTTATTACTAAGATAAATATCTCTTTCTCTTAGAGGGATATTTAGGTTAGGGATAGAGTTATTAGAGTCTTTAAGCTTTTATATTATAAGATATTAACTAGCAGAGGTAGTATTAATAATAGTACTTATAAGAAGCTAGTTCTTAAGAGTTATCTTAATAATTACAAAGTGCTATTAAATTTTCTTATATTATTTAAGGAGAAAATCTCTTATCTTTATATTAGATGCAGGTATATTAGAGTTACTAATTTTAATAATCTTAGTAGGATTTAAGTTATCTTTAAGGTATATCTTATAGACTTACTTAAGAATTCTTATATCCTATAGAGTGAAGATATCTATTATAAATTAACTTAAGCATTCCTTAAGATATTATTTAAACTTAATTCCCTAAGCTAAGAGACACAGATAATACTTATTATATATATTTTATATTATTATAGCGGGAGGGTCTGTTTCTTAAGCGTTTTTAGCCAGAAGGAGTGAATATTATTATCTCTATAGTTACTTTAGTCTTTTAATATGCTATAAAGTGTTAGGAAGATTAAAGTTACTACTATTACTATACTATTCTTTTTATAAAGAGCTAAAAACACTATATAGATTACTAGGGCCGCCTCTACTATTACCTTTCTTATTTTAATTAGATTAAGCTATTATAAAGGCTTTAATTACTATATAAGATTATTATATATAGGTAGTTATATGCAAAAGCTTTATATACTTTTAGATTAGAAACTCCTTTGCCTTTTAAGTATATAAAGTAGTCTTATATTATAATAATTAAGTAGAAATAGGCTTTTACTTAATTAGGACTAGTATATATTACTTAATATAGAGATCTACTATCTTATATATTTATAAATTAAGTATAGGTATCTTATACTATTACTTTCTTAGAGATAAATAAAGGCCTATTTATTAGAATTATCTCTATACTTTTATAGTATATAATATAAGATATCTAAGTCTTATTAGATCTGGCTTTATTAAGTGGTAATATTCCTTTAAATAGACCTATTACTTAGCAAGCAGTGTTTTTCTTTTATTACTCTTAATAATTATTTTAAGTGCAAATTAATAGAATTACTTAAAGATATTATAATACTTATAATATAAGATAATATAGTATTAAGGTTAATTAAGAGCGTTATATATATAGTAAGCTTATAGTATATATGCGCAGTAAATAGGGATTTTTTTAGGAAAAGTAGGGCGTTTAAGAGCTTATATATTTGAATCCTGTCTCTTAAGCACGCTTATTGTTTTTTTTTATAAGGTTTATAACGCACCTTTTCGCATAGGTAATAGCTAAGAGTCTTAATTAATTTAGGGATATAAGGTTTTAATAAATAGGATTATTAGATATATATATAAGTAAGTATATATATAAGCAGGCTTAGCTCTAAGGGATTAAGCAGGCAGGAGCTTATAAGTTAACTTAGTAATATTAGTACTATTAGTAGTATAAGGAGCTTTTAAGAGCTGAAAGGTAACTAGTTAAAGAGAGTATAGGCTCCTGGTTTAATTAGTTAGAAAGATATTATAAAACTTAGTAAGATAAATTAAAGAATATTATTATTAGTATAAGTTAAGTAGTTAAGCTATAATTACTACTATTTTAATATAANAAAANAAGGTTAGTATTAACTAATTAGGTATATATATATATTATAAGAAGGATAAAGATCCTACACTCTATATAGGCTAGGGTCTTCCTACTTAAGTGGGCGCACTATAGCCTATGCAGGGCCTGTGCTAAGGCACATGCCACGGCATGTGATGCCACAGCCTTGGTTCTAAGGCTGAAGTGCATTAAGTTATATCTTATTATTACTATAGCTTAGGGGAGGCTAGGCTTATTATGCCCTCCTCTACTTTCTATACTATATATTAATACTAAATATACTTACTAAGCGTTTATTATATCTTAAAGAAGGCTAGGCTTATTATACCCTTCTCTGCTTTTTATACTATATATTAATACTAAGATTAATTATTTAGTAGTATTCTATCTTATATACTATTTATATAATTAACTTTAGGAATTATAAGATTATTAGATATACCCTAGGCTATATTATAGCCTTATATGCTTATATAAGCTCCGCTTAAACTCCTAATATATATATTATATACTTTTAGCTTTAAAGTCTTTCTTAATATTTAAAGTCCTTCTTATATATAACTTAGTACTTATATAAGTAATTTTATATATTATATAGCTAATATATTATTATTATGCGCTTCTACTCTTAAATTTAATTATAGAGATTATAAAGCTTAAATAAATAGGTCTTCTACTTTATATATATTAGGCGCATTATCCTCCTTAATTATAAGAACCTAATTATTTAATTAAATAAGACTAGGCTTAATTATACACTTTATATAAGAGTTATAGAAGATTTCCTTATTAAATTGCATATTTTATATTTTAACTACCCTTTTAAGCTAGGGTATTTATATTTAATAAATATTAGTAGCTTTATAGCTTACTAAGTATTCTATATAATTCTTAAAACTTATCTTTAAATTCTTTCTATTTTAATTACCTTCTTACTCCTTAATTAAAAAGTAAGCTTAGTAACTATATATATATATATTACTCTAATTAGAGTCTAGGTATACTATATACTCTCTTATTTATATTATTCTAAAAGGGGATTTATACTTAAACTAATAATATATTACTTTCTTTAATAATATTTAATTATACTTTCTTAAGGGGCTAATATTAATTAAATATATAACAGCTTATATACTCTCTAGCCACAGCTCCTTTAGAAGATAAGCACTCCTAATTATTATATTAGAGTAGTTAGCAATCTATTTATTTGCTATTTTAATACTATTATTAGATTTATATATATTAAAAGGCAGGTTCTTAATCTCTATTCTTACTACTTTAATCCACTTTTAGTATTTTATCTTATCTTAATATATAATTATAGCTAGTTTATTATTTAATTAATATATTCTAAGATAAAGACTAAATTATTATATTATCTAATTATTAAATATAATAAGCTCTATAAGAATTATTACTATATCTTTATATATAATTAGTTAGTATTAAAGCATTTTACTATACTTATCTTTTATTATTAGAAGATAGTTTAATCCCTTATATTCTTAATTAAAGACTTAGAGGTCCTATAAGATATATTAGAAAGGGTGGATCGCTCTTTACTCTAATATTTATTATAATATTACTTAGTAAGTATATATTATAGTATATATCTCGCAGTATTTACTTATTAAATCGCTAAATTAAATATATTATATATATCTTACTAGCTTATAAAGTATATCTTTTCTTAAATAACTTGCTTATAGGTACTATAAATACTTTAAATCTATCCTTAGGTAAGAAGGATCTCTACTTAGTCTATAAAGCTTTACTTTAGGCTTTAGGTTATATTTTTAAGTGCTTATACTTATTTATATATTTATATTATTAATTAGGATAATCTTATATAGCCTTATATTAAAGCTTATAATAAAGTAAGTGGAAAGTGGCTTATATTTTAAGAAGTAGATATTAAAGTTATATATAAGCTATCTAAGAAATATGCTTTTCTTTAGGGCTTTTATATATAAGAAGTAATTATACTTATAATACTAAATTCCTATATTATAAAGTAAAGCTTTAAATATAATATTTATATAAAAACCTTCTATTATAATTATATTATTAATTATTAAGTTTCTATAGTAATCTTCTATTTTATTATTAAAAAGCATAAGAAAGAAGTATTTTTCTTTGCCTAATATCTTATATTATATAATACTAGCTTCTATAAAAGAAGGCTTTAAGTTAAGAATAAAAGATTCTTTAATTAGGTAATTAATTAAGTTAATAAGGTATATAGTATTATAGTTATTAAATAAAGTACTCTCTAAAAATAAGTAGTATATTTAAATAAATAAAGTATAGATCCTTATATTTTATATAATATTATATAAAAGCTTAGAATTTAAGATAGTTATATTAAAGTTAAATCTAATATTCCTATTTCCTAAGGGCTTCCTTTAATCTTATACTATAATTAGCACTCTTAGCTTTATATTAATAGAATTATAATATAGTTTCTTAATCTCTACTTTTTAGGCTACTAATATTACTATTTTAATTAAGTAATTTAGTTTCCCTATAATTATATATTTAAGATACTTATAAAACTCTAGCTTCTATAAGTAAGAATAGCTATATAAGTATATATTGCCTGCCTCTCTCTGGCCTCCTAATAATATAAAGATCTTAAGGCGCTTTATCTTAAGTATAATATTAATTATCTGCTAGAATTATATACTATAAATAGTAATATTAGTATTATCTTACCTATTAATTAAGAGCTTTAAAAGCAAGTTTCTTTCAGTCTTAGCTTATATACTAATATAGTAATTACCTATAGTATTAAGGAAGTCTATTATAGTAATTAAGCTACTTACTTTAAGGATATTATAAGCTTAACTCTAAGTATATATTTTACTTTACTTAAAGTACTATACCTCTAGCTTTATATAGCTAGTAAAGGCTTTCTTAAGTATATTATAATATTAGTATTTAATCTTCTTAATAGTGCTTAATATACTTAAAGTAAGCCTTATTTATAATATCTTAATAATTTGCTTATTACTAAACCCTAAGTCTTAATTAGTAATATAGTTTATAACTGCCTTATAAATTCTAGAGTTAATAGTCTTATTAATATAGTTTAAAATAGATTGTATTTTTTAGCTTAACTTTTTATATATTACTAGCTTATATATAGCATCCTTAGATAGAGCTTAGTATATAACTAGTATATACTTATCTAATAATAGTAGGAGTTTTAGTACTTATTTCTATATTAGTATATTCCCTATAGTACTTATACTTCTATTAGTAAAGTTAGAATAGGTAATATTCTTTATAAGTTATTATTCCCTATCTATTTAATCTTTTAATTAGTTAAAGGTCTTATATATTAGCAGGTTTACTTAGTTACTTAGATAATTAGAAGTCTTTAGATTAATCTTTTCCTATATCTTAAGGGATTATATATAGCTATATAAGGCTATAATTTAATTAATCTAGTCTAGCTAGGTTTTAAGCTTTTAAATACCTTAATATTTTAATAAGCTTCTAATTATTATATTAGAGGATATAGTGATTATTTAGAGGTTTTTAATCTTTATTTTACGCGATTTAATATATAGAGGTTAGAAGGGGCAAGTTTTAGGTCGATTTAATTAGAATTAATATATAAAATAAGAGAGATTTAAATACTAAGATATGCAATAAAAGTTACTAGAATTTATATTCTATCTAAGCTTATAACTATTAAATAAAGCATACTATTAATTAAATAGAGTATTAATAGTAGGTATTGAAAAGAGCCTTGTTTTCTATATAATAAAAGTGCGGCGTTAAGCCTAGAGGTAATAATGCCGCTCAGCCCCCTTAGTAGGGCTGATCGGTCGATTATTGGTCCGTTGTTTCACAGGTATTGGTGCAATCTAGGAAACTAGGGGCTTGTTTGGGCGTGCTGATAGCATGAGACGACACACGAGGAGGCATCTTGGAAGCCTAGGATGGCAAACTCGACTCGTATTGCTGTTTTGGGAAGAATAATCCAAGGAAGCAAGGTAAGTGAAGTTCTTGAAGTTGATGACCAGGTCGGAAACGTAGGTTGCGGAGTGTTCAACCTTATCTCCGAAGCTACACCAAGATCTACCCACGACACGGTGTTTCAGGGCTAAACTGAATTGAGCGATACGAGACCAAAGCAGTAGATCACGGTAACGTCCTAGACTTCGTGGTGACCTACTACTGTTTTTATACCGGATGATCTTGGGTGGCTTCTTAACTTTTTAGTATGGACGTGGGCATTGCAGCACTGAGCATAGTAGTTCTATGGGCCATCTTGCAAGGGCATTGTTTACTACATGTACTTACTATAACCTATAAAGCACATCGATCCGGCATGGCCAAGCACCTTTCACCTCCATATCCCTCCTCTTATACCCTTACAGTCTTGCACTACATACGACCGTGAAAATGGTCGCCCTCCCAGACGTCATTGCGTCCAACCAACGCATTCCTTCCACTCTCCCAAGC
Source organism: Stylonectria norvegica (assembly GCA_014621405.1). Classification (NCBI taxonomy): domain Eukaryota; kingdom Fungi; phylum Ascomycota; class Sordariomycetes; order Hypocreales; family Nectriaceae; genus Stylonectria; species Stylonectria norvegica. The sequence continues at coordinate 20,468 of JAANBC010000402.1, read as the reverse complement.
GGCCTCGTAGCCGTCTTCGTCGGCGGCACCAGCGGCGTTGGCGAATACACACTCAAGGCCTTCTCTCGATATGCTCCCAGTCCCCGAGTCTACGTCATCGGCCGATCCCAAGAAGCCGCAGATCGAATACTCAAGGAGTGCCGAGAGAGCAACCCCAAGGGGACGTTTGAGTTCTTCAAGACGGATGTAAGCCTTTTGAAGAACGTGGATGAAGTATGTAGGAAGATCAAGACGAAAGAAACCACCATAAATATTTTGTTCCAGAGTCAGGGTAGCATGGCGTTTGACACGAGTAAGTTCTTCCTCTTGGTCAGTTCTTTCATCCATGGAGCAACGACAATCTGCCACAGGTGAAAGACCGGTACTAATACGAACTACTCACAGTCACATCCGAAGGTCTCCCCCAAGGCTTCGCACTTGGCGTACACTCACGCACCCGCTTCATGCTCAACCTCCTCCCTCTCGTCCAACGCGCTTCTTCCCTTCGCCGCATCGTCAGCGTCCTCGCCGCCTCGCTCGAAGGGGCCATCGACACCGACAACATCTATTGCCGCGGCTTCGGCATGTTCCCGCAGCGCGACCAGACGGCCTCGATCCAGACGCTGCTCCTTCAAGAACTCGCTCGGCGGGCGCCTGGCGTTAGCTTTGTCCATGACGTGCCGGGACTGGTCAAGGGCGGCATCACTCGTGACGCCAAAGGGTTCAAGAACAACCTCTTCGTCCTGATCGGCAAGGCATTTCAACCATTCTTCCAGACTCCGCCGGCAGAGTGTGGCGAGCGACAGCTGTTTCTGGCCACGAGTGCGAGGTATCCGCCTGGTCAGGGAGAAGCGCTCGCCGGGGGAGTGCCGGTGAATGAGAAACTGGAGGTCGCTGGGGGAAGCGATGGACGGAGTGGTAGCGGAGTGTATACGGTGAATGTGCAGTGTGACAGTTCACCGGCAAAGGTTGTAGAGTTGCTGGCCCAGTTCCACAAGGATGGCACGGCAGAGAAGGTCTGGGATCACATCATGGCCGACTTCAAGAAAATCACGGGCTCAGAGGTAGCAGCTTGAGATGCTTGACTTGAGAAACAGCCAAGGGAGTTGCAGTTTTTGTAGATATTATCTTTCCAAGCTCGCCATTTGATAATCTCGCAACAAGTTCCTTTGCCACCATGTACACTTCATAAAGTTGACTAATTATGAGAAACAGTTCTGAGATGCTCCCCATGAGCTCTGCATGACTCTACCAGTCTATAAAAACGAAATCTAATGCAAAGATAGTAAAGTCCGACTGGACACCCAATTAAGTCCACTCCTTAAGCAATATCCTCCTCTCAAGCCTCCCAGGCTACCCCAATTTGTCGCTCGAGTAAAAGCCATCACCGCTAGACGTGTCGAAGCATGAAGACGACGCAAAGCCCAGCTGCCATCCACCCGTTCGCCGAAAGGATACCTGCAGACCCAGTAGCTGAGGATGTAATCGTGGCCACCTCTGATGTGCTAGAGGAGTCGCTCGTGCTGGTAGCGGTACTGGTGCTGGAATCCGAGGCCTTGGCAGCGGCGTTATTCTCGACATTCACGGACGTTGATGTCGATGTCGATGAAGAAACACTCGTCACACTTGTCTTCGTCCCACTTGCCTTTGTCGTCGTCGTCGTCGTTTTCGTCTTCGACTGACTGTCCGTCGTGCTGGAATCGTCCGAAACCACCTTCGATCCAACATCAATGCTACCATAGTCTCCGGTCTGATCGCTATAGGTATAGCTTCCGCCGGGGTTGAAGTTTGTTATCTCCACACTCTCCACAACCATCGTGAACGGTGCCGCGTCGTAGTCCGTCTCGCCGCCCGCCCACTCGATAGTGCCCTCGGCGTTGTCGCTGTCGCCACCCGCCCAGATGCCAAGCTTCACACGCATGGGGGTTTGGGGGTAGTTCTCTCCGCCGAGAGCATCGGCAAATGCGAGGGTTCGCACGGCGACGGTGTCGACGTACCAGATGCAGGATTCATGGGTCCAGTCGATGGTGTAGTTGTGGCTGGTGGACTGAGTTGCGCTTACGGGGAAAGTGTTCTCGCGCGTGGTGAGCGTCGTGTTGCCTTTGCCGTAGTAATTTGTTTGAACATCGCCAGCGTCACCACCAAGCCATTCCCAATCACTGGAGAGTTAGTCTAACGAAAAGTAGTGGGTGCCAGCAGCAACAGGATACTTACACTTCGTCAAGCACATCTGACAGGAGCACGGCCGAAGAAACGATGCCTGTGCCGGCGGCAGACTTCATGTGAATCTCGACTCGGCCAAAGAAAATGTACCAGTTTGTCTCGATAGTTGGCGCATCGCCCTGTTTGTTTATAGTGAACTCGGCGCCGGAGGAGGTATAATCGACGGAGCCAGAGCCGACAGACTTCCAAGCATCATCGTCGGATCCCTTGGTGAAGTCGATTGAATAAGTGGACTTGGAGAGGCCTGCGTCGGGCGAGCACGTGGCTATAGGAATTGATCAGTTACTGAAGAGTCATCAATCGAGACAGGGAGTGCTCGTCGACTGTTGACTTACTCTTCTTGAGAGGGTTGCAGTCACTGTACGTCTGTGCCGTGGCAACAGACAGCAGCCCAACCCCGAAAGCGAGTGTAGCCCGTCCAAACATGATGATTCCAAGCGATTGTAAGAAAGAAAGACAGAAGTGAATACTCCCCACTCAATCTTTCGTCCGGACCACCGCTGTAATAAAGCTCATCCTCACCGGAATGTGGGATATTTGGATACGTACCCCCTCGCCTTCACCGCGCGCTCGTATTGCGTCTACTATTGTGTCTCATTCGGCACCGTATCCGATCTTCAGGGCAGTGTGGAAGCGACGGCTCCATGGGTTGCGTAACCCGGGGCTGGAGATGAAGCCATTGTGGAGTTAGGATGGGAACTAGAGTCTAGTGACGACGCGCAGTAGTGGGGAAACACGGCCCCTATCAGGGTTGCGAAGGGTTGGGACGGAGACTAGGTTTTGAAAAAGAAAAAGGAAAAATAGAGATCGGGACGAAAGGTGGCTATGCTATTGAAGCCGGGATTGTTTTAGGCGTTGGTTGCTCAATCGGATCAGAGGAGCCCCTTTTCGAACTGCTGGTGAGTGGAAGAGATGTACAAGATGAGCGCCTACCAGCACAACGGGTTAGAAATAGCCCACTTGTGAATATATTCCCTTCTGTGTGTTCTTCATCAACTTTGTTGGAGAGCTGAGTCAATAAGTAAAGGTTGGCTACGTAAATAGCTAGCAGCTTCTGGGCTTGCCGAAGCTAGAGCCTAGTATATCAACTTGGAGTCCCGAGATGCCGAAGCTAAGATTTGGAGGGGCGCACGATCCATCATCCCGTGTGATACGTACCTTAGCCTACCCGGCGAATGGCTTCCGGTTATGCTACATTTAGAGACGGCCAGGCCTTCCATATTCTTGCAAGTCTATTTGGGTATTTCGCTTCATGCAATTTCTACTTGCAGACGTGTGAAGAGGCGAGTTGTCTTACCAATTCCCGCGGATGTTTCCATAGCGCATCTTCCTTCAACGGTCCCGGGTTCTCTCCTCCTCGTCCAGGTGCCAAAGCCAGAACGTTATTTTCAGGCCTATGTGACATTCATCCTTGCTCCAATTGAACCCTGTCAACGATAGGCAGGTCTAATATCGCTTGTGAGGTATCTCATATTTGAAGAAACGACGCTCATACTTGCAGTCATTCGTCGATAATCTTAACGTGCTGTCTCTTTTCGGAACACCAAAATTCCATAACGCCCTTCATAGGGAAGCACTTCCAGTTCACTCCACCGCCGGAATGCTCGTGGGGGCTTGACCTTGCGGCCACCATGGCACTGTAGAAAGAATCCCCAGTTTCGAGAAGATCATGTTCAGTGGTAGCGAGACAGATCCATTTTGGGCAAGAGTCGTCGTAGAAAGGGTCTGGGCTGGCGCCAAGGTGACAGTCCCCAACAGCCCGTTGCGCTCCGTTGTTATACTCGAAAAGTACTCCCCTACATTCCCCAGTAAAGTCGTTCTTAAAAATTCGAACCCTCGTAACGTTTTTCAGGGGTGCCGAGGAAAGTAGACATCCCCCACTGATGGGGGGATTGGGGTAGATGAAATTTGGCGACATCGGGACGTCATGCTCCTCTTCAGACTCGACTCCGAGGATAGAAATGATACCGTTCTCCGGAATATTATGTATCAGCCTAAGTCCACGACCTGAGCTCCTCATATGACACGATGTCTTGACATCGAAGGATGGCCCGAGTGTGATGTCGCCGCACAGCGCCGTCCGAACCTAAGGTACTCAGTAAGTTGAAACAGCGAGTTATATGGTCCATACCACGATGCCGAAACATCCATCGTAAGCTTCTTCTTCTTCAGGCACCCGTAAGCCGAATGCTATTAGACGATCAAGGGGAGGTAGCGGCAAGTACACCCATTGGGCTATGGCGTAGTAGTCGGCCGGGAACCTCTCACACGTCGACCAAGCATTCGGGCTTTCTGTAGTATGGGTGTGGATGGCGTAAAGACCTCCACGGATGAAGAAGAAGGTTAGGCCAGTGCATTTTCGTGTGTCGACCGATTTCATGCGGTGAAGAGGTGCTCCTAAGAAGAACTTGGCTAATTTGCTTGTACTAGATGAAGGTGAGCCCCGAAGAATGCAATCATTCAAGGAAGGCGGACAAGCCCTGTCCCAAATGAAGATTTTCTGCATCCGATCTGGAGCACTAAGACGAGCATGACCGTACTAAAAAGCATTAATTAGGTGCGTAGTTTGGACTGAGATATAGCAAACCTTGAAGTTGACTGTCAATCCTTTCAAAGACGCATCAGTTTCCACGATCCATGCCAAACTTTCAGACCGTTGGCTAGATGCTGCGGGCATCTTCGACAATCTTTCAATCTGCTTTAACCCATGGGAGTCGATTACCAGTCGCACGATAGGCTTCTCGTCGCAGGAACCGATTGTCGGCAAACCTCCACGCTGCCATGCGCGAATTCGGTGGACAGGTATCTGGGACATGTCGTCATCTTGGGCAGCATCTGGCCTGTCTAATAGCTCGAGCACAGAGGCAAAGCGCCATATCATGTGTGTCTCCGAGTATCTATGGATCATCGCCGCAATCTCGAGCGGGAGTGAGACCAGTGACGGTAGGCCACACACATTGGCGACCACTCGAATACCCCGTACAATGTCGGCGCTAGGATACAGCTCCAAAGGCTTCCGTCCGCTCCATGGGTCTCTCCAGGCAGTTGCTATGCCCAGGCGATCTATCTTGTCCTTGAACGAGCAGTGCTGAAGAAGTAATTCATAACATTCGGTATGAATGGCTGCGCTATCCGGGAGTTTGACACATCTCGAGCAAAACGTGGAACGACACAACTGCCACCCATCGACGATCTTGCTGTTGTTCCAAATGTGTGGACCTTCCGGAAAAGTGAAGTTGCCATATGGCTGGAAGGGGATGTTCCCGGAGGCATCGTCGCCAACAACTATGCTTGTTCAACACTGAACATTGCGGCAGAATCCTAAAAGCGAGGCGTACTTACGCCCAACAAACAGGTCGCCAGCTGCAAAGTCCACCCCGCAGGCGTCACATTGAGATTTAACGCGGAGGAAAGTAGGTTGCTCCTCAAATTCAAGGCTGCCTTTTGCTTTTTGCAGCATCATTGTCATCGTGACGAGTCACCATGAGTATTAGTAGTAAAATTGTTTTTACTGGAGTTGTTGGAGTTGCATGGACGGAGGAGAAGACGGAGGGCTCGCCTGCACTGAAGAAGGACTGAAGGAGTAATAAGCCCACGTGATGACGAACAGTGCAGCGATCCATTATCTTACTTAAAAACGACCCAGCTATGAATACCCCTTTGGGCTTAAAGCTGTGAGTTCCATAGTTACCCGGCTTGGCATTACCGCGGCTACCGAAGCTATGTACCAACCGAATTTCCGTTACGAAATCATGTCCAATTACAGGAGGATATTTCCATGTAGTCTAACAAGTTTGCGAATCTCCGCGGGACGAACAACACCTTAAAACTAAACCTGGGTCTCCAAACAATGTCTTACAAATGGTTCCAGATATATTCCCCCTCATTATATGGAAGCAGCAGATCTCGACATGCACTGCAGCCAAGCCTCCAAGATCTACTCATGAGCTCCTACGTACTACCTTGGTGTTAGGGAACGTCAACTACACCCTGAAGTGTGAAGTTTTCATGCAGCACGGCTAGAAATTGTATCCATGGATACACTCGTTTCAAGCCTTTGACTATACCTTGGATGTTGAGAGAGACAAACCGACTTCGAATTGGCTTTGACCCAACCGAATACACTCTCGTTGACAGCGACCTCATTATCACGAGCCGCTTTCCTCCACCAATGGTCCATCAACTTACACTCCTCCTTGGCTTATACCTCTCTTCAATCAGCCTCTAGCACCGTAGCCAAGATGCTAAGTTGGGTTCCTACCACCTGGAACTTCGACATCGATTATTACTTCGACCGTTTCATCCCTTCGCCACCATGGAACCGCATCCCATATCCCATCGCCTACTTCCTAGGGCATCGACGGCATAAGCCCCAAAATATCGGGACCATTGTCCCTATCCTCTGGGCATTTCTCGGTGTCTTTTGCGGAATCTCCGTCATTGAAGTAGTGTCGGTGCGAGTCCCGGCCTTTGTAGACCGTGGCGCGCCGATGATTGTAGCAAGTTTCGTAAGTCGCCCCCTTCGACTTACTCAAAACCAATGCCAACAGAAATAGGGCGCCGGCGCCGTGTTGGAGTTCTATACCATTGACTCACCACTTTCGCAACCCCGGAACCTTTTTGGCGGCCAGTTAATCGCCGCCATTGTGGGCGTCAGCATCTGCAAGCTATTCCAGTTGAGCGCCGACTTCGTCTCGATTCGCTGGGTTGCTGGAGCCATATCTTGCGCCACTGTTACAGCAATGATGGCGTTGACCAAAACAGTACCACCCCCCGGCCGCGCAACAGCCCTGATAGCTGTAGTCGACGACCATGCCTTGCAGCTCGGCTGGTATTATATCCCAGTGGTGTTACTCAACTGCAGCCTTATGATGGCAGTCGCCTTGCTCATCAACAACATACAGCGGGCCTTTCCCGCGTATTGGTGGACGCCAGAAGATCTGAAGCCAAAGGCCGCCGCATTGAACATGCATGCTGACGAAGAGAGCAAGATTGGGGTTCTTGTTGGGCAGGATCTCAACGCTGATAGCCCGAGTGTGCCGTCAAATCACGAAATCATCATCCGATCAGGGCAACTCATCTTGCCTGAACATGTCTATCTCATGCAAGAAGAGAAACAGTTGTTAGAAGAGATAGGGAGTAGACTGTAGGACCATGCCAGGGCCTATAGAAAACCCGCGCAATAAGAATCTAAATGATAATAAGTTTCAATCATGCCCCTGGGAACTTTGCAAGCCCCACACTTGCTCAGCAAGTACTTGACACACTGCTGCAGAAATTTACCATCGATTCTGCAATCAAGCCTGTCCATGATCTCAACGATTTTGGTTCATTGAGTAGGGGTTTCCAAGTTGTAGGGCATATCTGAACGAGGTCGATGCATCACTTCGAAAGAAGATATTCAGATATCCAGCCCGAAGATCCGAGAATATACCGCCAGGGAGATGCCAATCGGAAGAATATCGTCAGGAGACTGGTCCAAGATACTCATGATACCTGGCATCCTGTTGTCTATCGAATTTACGAGCTGCCCCGAGGTTAAAACTCGAGGAGTGGTAGATTCTTTGTCAGAAATAATCTTCCTGCGGATTCGCGCCGTGGTCAGAGGTTCCACACCGCTCGGGTGAAGCCCAGGTGCATAAATGAATCAGCGCGAAATAGGTGCGTCGCTGAGTTGTGGTGCGATGAGCGCGATAAAAGTGGCTGGTGAAGTGTCCCCGCCTTTCACCGCCACACCTTATCCTGCCAGCGCTTGCGGCTGGAGCACTGACGCAGCACAAATAGACAGCTTCTGCCTCAGGCCAAAGTGCTAGGGTTGTGGCGCGGGGTCTCCAATCCAACGAAAAATGTCGTTTCGTGCAATCTCTGCCTAACGTTCGATACTCTCCCACCACCATCTCGCCCTTCATCCACACTCTCGAGACCGATCAACCGCTATCATGGGCTTCTCTGAACTTCTCTCCGACGCTGGCCTCGGCCGTGAGCTTTCCCGACACCTGCACGACTATTGAGCTTCTGCTAACAAATTTGCCCAGTCCTGAACACCTACCTCCAGACCCGCTCCTACATCACTGGGTACGCTCTCCCCTTCCCCTGATGACCTGAACCGACCTCTTCCCGACCTCAACATGATGATCCCAATGGTCCGTGTTACTGAGCAGCCTCAAGAACTGCGAATGATTACACACCCAGCACTTTGCACCTCTGATGACTCCCGCGCCTCTCGCTTCGTCGCCAACACCTTCCCGACTACCCCTCACTAATAATTTCACCCCACCATAGGTTCAACGCCTCCCAAGCCGATGTCGCCGTTTTCAAGGGCGTCACCAAGGCCCCCGACGCCGAGAAGTACCCCCACGCTGCCCGCTGGTACAAGCACATCGAGACCTACGAGGCCGAGTTCCCCACCCTCTCTGGCGATGCTTCCAAGCCCTACACCGAGTACGGCCCCGAGGTCTCAGAGTTGACCATCAACCCCGCCAAGGCCCCTGAGACCGCCGAGGCTGAGGATGACGACGATGTCGACCTGTTCGCCAGCGACGACGAGGAGGAAGACGCCGAGGCCGTCCGCGTCCGCGAGGAGCGTCTGGCCGCGTACAACGAGAAGAAGGCCGCCAAGCCGAAGGTCGCCGCCAAGTCTGTCGTCACCATGGACGTGAAGCCCTGGGGTAGGTTTCTCCTGCAAGCTGCAACACAACTGCAAACACAAGATGGACCATTTGGTGTATTATTTGTGAACGAGCGCTGACAAACTTCTACAGACGATGAGACCGACATGGCTGCCCTCGAGGCTGCTGTTCGCGCGATTGAGAAGGATGGTCTGGTTTGGGGTGCCTCCAAGCTTGCCCCCATTGGCTACGGTATCAAGAAGCTGCAGATCAACCTGGTCATCGAGGACAACAAGATCAACCTGGGCGATCTCGAGGAGGAGATCCAAGAGATCGAGGATCTTGTTCAGTCTACCGATATTGCTGCCATGCAGAAGCTTTAAGTTATGGAAGAGGAAAATGATGCCGTGCAACGAATTTATCATGGGTAATGACGGGCAGAATCTGTGAGTCTCCATGCGGGCTCTTTGCTCTAGTTGGGGGGACTTAGACGACCTCTGGTACAATGACGGATCTTTGAGGGGGAAAATACCAAGCCATAGACAAAACCATTGTGGGGTATTTGTTCTTTACGCCGTGAAGTATACATGGATCGCATGCGTTTTCTTTCCCTGGCTGCGATTCAGCTAGTTCTAATGCTGTTTCTCCCAAATGAAGCATGATTAATCACACTGATCTACATCCAGGTGATTGATTACATTGATCTTTGGTACATGGCTCTAAAATACTATCCCAGCTGCTCTGAACTTATCGAAAGCCTCGAGCCAGCCAATAGCCGGCGCTCTCTCCTCATCAAAACCAACAGCTCGGAGTCTCTCGGGGCTCAGCTGACGGTCAAATGTCAACCACCATCCAACACTATCGAGCTGTTTATTACCAGCGCCGACGCCAGCAGTGATTGCTTTCGGCAGGCCGTATTCCTCAAACACATGCTTGTACTTGTCGATATATTCTCCCGGTGGCAGTACTTTATCATCCCCCGAAGGCTCTACACCCACAAGGCCGAACCATGCCGCGATGGCAGGCCACAGCTCGCGAAACGTGGTTGGCTTCGAATTATCGAGCATATTCAACACCTTGGCGCCGCACTTCCCCGGGTTCAACGCCGCATGAACCGCAATGCGACCCAGAATGCGGGAAGACACGGGCGTGAAGAGCGAATCGTAGCCCTGCACGCTCCCCGGGAAGGGAACCTTGATCTGGCCATGTGACGACGAGCCGTCGCGGACCCCGTGGTTGTGGGCGTACAGCGAGAGGAACTGCGCCCAGTGCAGGGCCAGCGAGAAGTTGGAGCCGATGGGACTGAAGCCCACGACGACGTCGGGACACACCTCTGACCAATTCCAGCCGCGGCCCGCGCTAGCTTCGGTGAGAATGCTGCGGAACCATGGGTATGCCACTGATTTGGCGTAGCCTTCGGGGAGGTTGTCGGCCATGGATTCTTCGAGGGGGGCTGTGAAGGTGCCGTTGGGCACGTAGATGCCGTAGCCCTGTTGATCTGTGTAAGTGAAGATCTCCTTAGGTGTTCCACAATGCAACTCACTCTGGTTCCGCCGGAGTAAACGAAAGACTTGAGATTCGGGGCCAGGGCATTCATAGCCTCTGCCACCCTCCGCATCATCCCGCAGTTCACTCGACACTCCTCGAGCTGATCGTCGTTCTGGGGCAAAAAGACAAAGTAGAAGACATGCGTGATTCGTTCCACTCCGGTAACCTTGTCCCGCAACTGGCTTGTCAGGTCCTCGTCCAGGAGGTTTACACCAGAGACGAGCTGGAGCTCCGGCCTCTCCGCGGTGGCGCTGGGCCAGGAGGTTTGAGATTCTTTGACGGGGCGGTTGCTGATGGCTGTGACGCTGGAGAAGGTGGCGGTTTCGGGATAGTTTGATAGAAGCTGCTCGGTGATGGCCCAGCCGATGAGGCCTGTGGCGCCAAAGACGAGAGCGTGGTTTTCGAGAGGTGCCATTGGAAATTATGAGATTCGACTATATAGTGGCAATGATAAGTCGGATATTACGAAATTTAAGTATTGAAAAGATACCGCAGCTTCATCGACTCTTGACTTATATATATATGGCGTTGAGATATATGGATCTAATTCCAGATCTACACTTACAAGCCGGCCCATTGCGGACTGGTATCCATGAGTCATTCTGGCTCATCCAAACTTAGACATTAGATTACACTATGATAGCCTAGTATAAATCTCAAATGTTGAATTCCCGATTTCAGAAGTTAATTAAATGCGGTGGACTTAAAGACTAAATGAAGACTTAAATTGATGAAATAAATCTTGAAGAAGATATGCATAGATCGACGGATAGAAATGTAAACGGATATCCATCCTTGCTTGAACACGCGTACAGATCGAAAACTACATCGCCCTGAGATCTACATACAGTAAGTCATCTCGTCATGACATCGTCCAACTGTAAACAGTGATCGATTTCTCCGATCATACGCTAGAAACAAAGTAAAGATGCCTTTCCTGTGCTGCCTATCCTTACTTGAGCTGTTCTCTTAAACAATCTTGGGCACCATGACCATGGCGTCGGCACCAGACATGATCCATGCTGTCCAGTGCTTGGTTGCACATGGTTACAGTGGGTGCCGCCTGGTGAGCCCGCTATAATAATCCGTTATGGCAACTGGAACTGTACGGCCAAACAGCCTCGACACCATTCAACGGAAGGTGCAGGATGTATCAATGCCCGAGGCAGCCACGGAAATGCTATCAATCAAATGCTTTGCTAATAATAACGTACCGACCATCAGGTTCACCAACCACCAAGGCCCAATTTCAACGACCACCCACCGCCAAACGCAGTGACACCGTAATAACCAAGACAAAGTCGCCCACTCGGCTGGGTACGTCTCACAGCGCTATCTATCAGCATGTGCCATATTCTAGTCATCCGATTGAGCGACGGTAGCAGCATCTCGACTCGAAGTCGCCCGCGTGCCACAGTTACACAGCGTCACTACTCGAACCCGACTGGGCGAGGCGTGCAGCGCACAGACGACGGCGACGGCTCGCAACGGCCGCCGTCAAAGGATCAAAGAAGGGCGGCGGCAGTGGCAGCGGCAGCAGTAACATAACATGAAATGACAGCCGCCCGTGCCCGTGGAACTTCCCACCGCCATGCCGCCAAGCCAAGGCGCCGGGCTCGACCGCGTCCACACGGGGGCACCACATGATAAAATATACCGACAAACCGTAGATGGTGGCGGCGGTTCGGCGTGATTGGGGCGGCCTCGCCCTCAGCTGAGCTGCTCCAATTCCCCGGTCGGTGAGACAGAAGCGGGGGGTGGGGAAACAACTCGGGGAGGGAGGGTCCAGCAAGGTTCCGACGCGTTTGCGACAACAAGGATCATGGATCCCTGGGCCAGCAGGAGACGAGTTCGAAGACGAACATCTCCCAATAAGACTCCATGAAAGAGTCGAGACTCCAAGAATCCAACTCTAGGTAGTAACCGAGCCCGTCACCGCCCGTCGAGTTTCAAACTTCGAACCAAAAAGGCCGAATAAAGGAATACAGCAAATTGAACAAACACGCCGAATACTGAGCACCCCAGCCCTCTACACCGTGTCGTCATCTCCCCTCCTCCCTTCCCCCACACGGCCGGACCTTTGAGTGCGGTCCAAGGATCAAGACGGGGTTGAGATGGAGGGGTTCCCTGGTCTAGCGCCTGCGCCTGTCGTGATGGGATGGAGCCCCAGGAGGGCATGCTCGCCATGAACATGACCTCCACATCGCCATGAGCTGTGATCTCGTGGCCTCGATACTCCCGGTCAGCCTTCGACATCTTGTTGGTAGACAGACCTTGGCACCCCATCCCGGAGTTCCATCCGGTGCTCAGCAATGCGTTCCAGCGTCAACCGCGTCCTCGTGCTGGTCTCTGGGCCTTGAACGGCACACGAGCGCCTAAGATGTGGGTGTGAACGGTACGTACATCCCTTTGACTGCCCGAAGGCAGCATGACCGTACTAGCCCCGCTTTATCCGTTATATTAGCGCGCTACTTGCAAACTAAGTCTATAAGCTCATGATTATAGGACAAAGTGACTCCTATGCTATGTAGCAATAAGGATCTGCAATACTTCTATCGCCAGGTAGAATAATAGCAAGTTTAAGTACTGCTTTTCTCTATCTTCTTGATTAGCCAGGATCCCTGCTATGTACGGTCATGCTGCCTTCGGGCAGTCAAAGGGATGTATGGGCTCTTCAAACGTATCCATGGGGAGCTTGGGGGCTTGCCTCCACCGCTGCAGAGGAACCATGCGGCCGACCGTTAGCGGAAGTTTTGATGCAGACATGCCTGGAGTCAGATCCAGGGTCTCACCATTCCATGCTAATGCGGCAGCGCTCCGACAGCACGTTGGAGTAGGGAACCTTATCTGGCTTGTCTGGCTCCCGACGTTGGATGGTGGCCGAGAATTGGCATTCCCCCGCCAAGCTGCCACCGTCTTTGTTGGTCTAGCTGCTCCGCCTCACTCGAAGCTTGTTGCCTCGTCCGTGAGCTTCGGCTGTGTTTAAAACGTCTCGGAGCCCGCAGACGTCGATTCGACCCGCCTTGTTCATCTCCTCCTCCTCCTCCAGCCTTGCAGCGAACTGCGTGCAGTCTCGCTTCATCTCCCCGAACTTGGCCGCCAGCGCGACCTTCGGACTTGTTCAACGACGCTGGCCCTACGCTGAACCCGTTGTCCAGCATGTCTTCGACTCTTGCCGCTGCTTCGGCGGCCGTGTCGTCGGCCGTGTCCTCCGCAGCTGCTCCGGCCAGCACCGGCGCACATCCGCAGGGCGGCATCATCGAGGGCCTCAATCCCGTCAAGTACAACCCAAAGGACCCAATCACTCTCTTCATCATCCAAGTAAGATCTCTGTTTTACCCATGCGCCCTTCAAACGCCTACGACGTACGGCTAACCCGTGATCTTTCAGGCATGCATCATCATCATCTTCTGTCGATTACTCCATTACCCTCTCTCCAAGTTCGGGCAGCCTCGCGTCATCGCAGAGGTCATCGGCGGCATCATCCTCGGTCCCTCAGTCATGATGCGCATCCCCGGCTTCCAGAAGAACATCTTTCCTACCGAATCCATGCCCGTTCTCACCAATGTCGCCAACCTTGGCTTGCTGCTCTTCCTTTTCCTCGTCGGTCTCGAGGTTGATACTCGGATGTTCCGTCACAATTGGAGGGTCGCTCTAAGCGTTGGCTTGGCTAGCATGATCATCCCCTTCGGACTCGGTGTCGCCGTCGCTTGGGGTCTCTACCACGAGTTCCGTCACGAAAGCGCAAGACCCGATATGTCTTTTGGGACATTCGCCCTCTTCATAGGCACCGCTTTGGCCATTACCGCTTTTCCCGTACTCTGCCGTATTCTCTCCGAGCTTCGACTTCTCGGAACTCCCGTTGGTGTCACTGTCCTAGCTGCCGGCATCGGAAACGATGTTACTGGCTGGGTGCTTCTGGCTCTCAGTGTCGCCCTCGTGAACAACGCCTCAGGGTTGGCGGCGCTCTACGTCTTCTTAACCGCGGTCGCATGGGTCTTATTCCTTGTCTTCGCCGTTCGGCCTGCCTTTGTCTGGATCCTGCGACGCAACGACAGCATCCAGAATGGACCGTCTCAAGGCATCATGGGCTTGACACTGCTCTTGGTCCTGGTTTCCTCCTGGTTTACATGTAATTCGCCTAAAATTTATTGTGTCTCTACGCTCGCTAACAGTTTCTGCAGCTATAATTGGAGTACACCCGATTTTCGGTGCTTTCTTGGTTGGGCTCATCTGCCCTCACGACGGAGGTTTCGCAATCAAGCTTACAGAGAAAATCGAGGATCTAGTGACAGTCTTGCTACTTCCTCTCTACTTTGCTCTCTCCGGTCTAAACACCAACCTTGGTCTACTCGACAACGGCATCACTTGGGGCTATGTTGTTGCCGTTATTGCTTGCGCCTTCTTCGGCAAGGTTTTTGGTGGAACAGTTGCGGCGCGCTTACACAAGTGCCTGTGGCGCGAGAGTCTTTCCATTGGAATCCTCATGAGTTGCAAGGGTCTCGTAGAACTGATTGTGCTGGTGAGTCGTAAACCAAGCTAACTAAGGACATGCAACTGACCCATCCCACAGAACATCGGCCTGCAAGCTGGAATTCTTTCCCAGCGGACGTTCACCATCTTCGTCGTCATGGCGCTGGTGACTACGGTATCAACAACGCCCTTGACCCGCTACTTTTACCCCGTATGGTATCGCGAGAAGGTTGACAAGTGGCGCCGTGGAGAGATTGACTGGGATGGTAAACCACTTCTGACCGAGGCTCAAGACTCCGAGCATAAGATGGAGGAGGCCTTGGACAAAGCCCAGACCCGTCGTCTCATACTGCATCTTCGTCTCGATACGCTATCCGGACTGTTCAATCTCGTCGCCCTTTTAGGACACGCAAGGAAATCGGGACAGATTGATACAGTTGATGACGACGATGCTTCCCCAGCTGCGAAAGACGAAAACTCGACTCCCAGTTCCCTGGTAGCCGCCGCTCGCCCCACCCGTCCACTCCAGGTCCATGGTGTTCGCCTCGTCGAACTTACGGATCGTGCTTCGTCGGTGATGCAGTCGGCTGAGTTAGACGATGTCGCTAATCGCGATGCCGTCTTTTCAGCCTTCCAGACATTCTCCAGATTGAACGGAGTCGCCGTGGCCGGTCACATCTCTGTCATTCCTACATCAGCTTATGCAGAGACCATAGCTAAGCGGGCGGAGGATGTCAAATCTGACTTCATGCTTATCCCTTGGAGCAACCATGGTGGCCTTTCCGAGGACAACCCGGTGGCTATCCCATCCGAGGTCAGCTCTGCCAACGATCGTCTGTTCAGCAGAACGTACATCGACTACGTCCAGAGTGCCATTCAACGCGCGTCGTGCACCTCGGGAATTTACATCAGCCGTGGACCCGAAGATCCAGAACTGTCGCAGGGATCGAATCTGACACGCCGTACCACAGCATTTTCGGTGCACAGTACCAACGACTTGTCCATCTTGCGCACACCTGTTGATCAGAACCAGCGCATATTCGTCCCCTTCGTTGGCGGCAGAGACGATCAAGCTGCGCTTCTCTTCGTCCTTCAGCTCGCCCACAACCCTCATGTCTCAATCACTGTGGTCCATTTGAGTTTCCACGATGACGAGGCCGAGTTCGATAATCATGGCTCTGGCGGCCCTGAAGCTTCTTCGAGTAAGGTCGTAGCAAAGGCTGTTATTAGCGAGCCTTCGGCAAGCGACCTAGAGCTCATTAGCACAACCAGAAAATCGGCGGCAACGACACTCGAGGGCCGCGTCACATTTGTCGATGTCAGCGTGGACTCTCTAAGCGGTGTACCAGACCGCGCCGTTGCAATTGCTCGGGAAACAGTTGGCAAAGCCAAACTCAACGTCGGCGATCTCATCGTCGTAGGACGACGACACGCATGCTTCGAGAAGTTGATCTGTAAAGAGGCCGGGCTGGAGCGGGAGTTCCAGCGCACGGTGGGTGTTTTGGGTGACCATTTTGCCCGGGCTGGCATCAATGCCGGGCTCCTCGTCATCAACGAGGGCGAGTCGAAATAAGGAGGTTACCATTCTGCGGTACTTACTTGTGGATTTTTTATAATATTGATTCCCTGACAATGTATACTTGGACATGAGTTATACAAGGGCTATTTGGGTTTGCTTCTGGACGGACATGGATACTGGATAGCATGACGGCGGGCATGAAGACAGTGCGTTTTGTTGTTCAGTTGGCTCAGGTTGAGTTGGACACGTTGATGAATTTGAACACGCCAGATACCACACAATTCCAGGACATGACGGCTTTGACCCTTGACTACGGAAATTTACAGAGTTTACGAAGATTGGTTACTTGAAGACAAACGCCGAGTGATGCGTGCCTGTGTGCTATCGTGATGCTACTGGTGGCAATAGCATCAAGGCTCTAAAGAGTACCTTGTAATAAAAGGTACATTAGAATCTAGACCACAAACCCTCTAAGCATAGTTGACCCAGTATTATCCATAACGTTTCGGATCCTGCTTCCATGATAGATAGCAGGGAACTCTATTTATTTTTTATGGTGGCGGATTATTCGTCAAGTCAACGTTACACAAGCACATGCACGCCTGAACGGATAAACAATCGGCCACGAATCTCGAAGTCACTCAAACATCGTCACCACCATCCTCGAAAATACCGTCAAAGTCTCACCCCCAAAGCCAATGCAACCGCTCTCCTGCGCATCACAGTCGAATCCGAATACCAGCCATGCCATCCAACACTGCTCTTGCCCCGCATGAGCGATGACGACGCCGCGACGCGCCGGCGGAACCGGATATCATGATTTCGACAGATCGCCGTACGGTTCACGGAGCCGCCTGACCAAGGAGAACATGGCCGAGCTGCAGGGAGGGCTATTGCACTCTGCGGAGAGAGAATTGGGCGAGAGTTCGAGGCCGCTTTCGGAGGCCGTCCGGCTGAAGCAATTGCCTGGATATCACGGTTTCGATCGAAATAAGCACGAGAAGCTCCGTGGAGAGCCGGACGATGACTTTGAGAGCACGCGATGTCTCTGGGATAAATCAAAGATTGTTGCTGAGGGATGGGTCATCGCCCAGTCGAAATGTACAATGCGATCCCTGGATTTTGACATTATCCATCCCCTTCCACGAGCTAACCGCCCGCAGACGCCGATTCACGCTCCAGCAACGCAGCTTCTCATCCGCCCAACAAGACAGAACCCCCATCCTCCAGCAGCGTCAATCCTCCTGATCCTCCCGTCATAACCTTGGCCGAGACTAAGAAATCACTCTACTTCCTGCTCAAGGCACTGGCGTTGCTGGGCCGCGAGGGCCGCCGCATCCTTGACGGGGAGGACATCTACGTTTCTGGCCGGGAGGTGCTGTATCGAGGGGGTTCGTTTCCGTTGGTGGACCTCGAGAGCAGGGTGTTCTGGGAGGCGAGAAGGGAGAGACTGGATTATACATACTTGGCGCTGTATAGAGCGAAGCGTGAGTCTACTTCTTTCACTAAGTAGATGGTATGCTGACTTAAGAGTAGGAGACAGTCCGTCGCGCCTTTCGAGTGACGAGGTCAGCCCCGCGAAGGGGCTTATCGCTCAGAGATCATGTTTTCCCACTGGGGATAAGGTGCTGGACAAAGAGCGAGACTCTAAGACGACTGCCAAGCTTCCGGAATGCTTGGATCGCGGCACAGCGACGCAGACTCCCAACCACACTGAAGACCTCCCAGAAGCACACATACCAGCGGACTTGCCATCGAGGATGTCGAAGCGGAAGACCTTCCCCGGGACCGACACAGAATGGATAGCCAATTGCGAAGGAGATCGACCGCTGCGCCCGTCAAAGCGGTTGAGACCGCAGAAATCCAAGCCGGTGAAAGAATCCTCTATGGAGGAGAAGCAAACTAACGACGCGACACTGAGGCGAAGCGTCCGAATTGCGAACATGCCCAGGAACGCATACACCTAGAAACTCGTCCACTATCAAGCATTATGAAAATCCACACCGTCCAATTCTTACCAAGACGTAATTTAACCGTCCTATTTATACAGCCATCAGTCATCCAGCTCGCTTAGGAGCACATTGCCTTCGTCAACATTCATTCTACCTTCCCATCCAAGGCCTTCTCTTGTCAGCTCTCCAGCAAACCCAATGCTTAATCCGAACTGGCCAATCCTAGCATCTCCAATCTTCGTTAGTGAAGGTCTAAACCCTTGCAAGGCGTGGATCCGGGGCTAGAGAGTGGAGGTTGATACGCGCGCTAGAGCGTCACCAGCACATGATAACCATGGCTGCCGTTAGGGTAAACGGCTTCGTAGTTTGTCTTACTTTAGTGGGATCTCTCTTCTTTGTTCATGTCTCTTTGGCAATAGCTACACTGTCAATTGTGCTCTCAGTCGACTGTTAGATCGTGAGAAGCCTCTAGAATCAAGATAGACGAACCCATCATCAATGCCACCGGCAATGGCGCCTCGCAGGGCCTCATTGCCGATCTCTTCGGCCGCAGCTCCAGCACGACGATAGGTCTCGCTACGGTCGTGCTGGCGAGCATCTTCATCCTCCCCCTGATAAACAAGATCCTCACTCCCAAAATGGACCCTCTCGAGCCTCCTATCCTGAAGCCGTCTATCCCATTTATTGGCCACATCATTGGCATCATCCGCCATCAATCCGACTATCATCGACTTCTTCAGTTCGTCTCCCTCACCTGCTCGTCCTCCTACCATGAGACCGTCCAACTCACACCTCTGCAGCAAGGCCAATCCGTCTCAATTCATTGTTACACTTCCCATGCTGAATGGGAAGCTCTACGCCATTTACGACCCGTACATGGTTCAGTCCGCCCTACGGTCGAAAACGGCTTCTTTCGAGCCTTTTGAGGAGGAGTTTGCGCAGAAGACATTTGGTCTCAGCGCGGAAACCTTTGCCAAGATCACGTCAAACCCGACGCTCATTTCCGACTTTACCGACGCCATCCACCAAAGTTTCCAGACTGAACCGCTGCACCGCATGAATATGCATTTCCTCCAGTGTATCACCGCCAAGCTGGGGCCTATCAGTCGTGGAGAGAGCGTCGTGGATAAGACAAATGCGGGGCGTGAGAGGTTGCAGGGCGTCGAGGGAGGCTTGGAGGTGGACAACTTGTTTCTCTGGGTCAGGGATATCATGACCTTGGCTACGACGAGGGCTCTCTACGGGGACCGAGACCCGTTCAACGATGATCATTCTCTCGTCGACCAGATATGGTGAGAAAACGGCCATTCCTATCCTCAGATCCCCCCCCTGGACTAACGAGTGTTGCGCATCTAGGATCTTTGAAGAAGCAATCCCGTACTTCCTCCTCTCCCTCTGGCCCTCCGTCACTATGCCCAAGTCCTTCCAAGCCCGCCAGACACTCCAAGCCACCTTGGGGAAATACTACAACGCCATTGAGAACCTCGAAGCGCCTCCCGCCTCCACCCTCGTCCACAACCGCGCCGAAGTCCTCCGCAAGTACGGCTACACGGGCGACGAAATGGCCCAGTCCGAGGTCATTCTCCCCAACGTCGCAACGCTCAACGCCGTGCCTACCTTCTACTGGCTAATGCTCTTTGTCTTTGCGCGCCCGGAGTTGCTACTCCGAGTCCAGGCCGAGGTAGAAGCGGCGGCGACGATCGAGTACGCTGTTGATGGCGCGAGGAGCAGAGTAACGCTGAACATTGCTGGATTTGACGCCAAGCTTCCCCTGTTGATAAGCTGCTACCGCGAGACGATGCGGCTGGCCAACCACTCCGTCAGCGTGCGGCGCATACTCGAGGACCTCACCATCACTGCTGCCAATGGTCAAACCTACCTCCTCAAGAAAGGCGTCGATCTCCACCTCCCCGCGGGCGTCACGCACTCCCAGACGGCCACCTGGGGCGCCGACGTCAGCGAGTTCGACCCCGAGCGCTTCCTCCCCGGCAACGACAACAACAAAACCGCCGCCAGCGCAGCCGAGGAGCGCACGCGCAAGGCGGCGTACATCCCATTCGGCGGGGGGCGGCATCTATGTCCCGGTCGGAACTTTGCGTTTGCCGAGATCTTGGGGTTCATGGCCATGTTGGTGCTGGGATTTGACGTCGACGCCAAGGGCAGGAT
>JAANBC010000401.1:0-29506 GCA_014621405.1 Stylonectria norvegica | reverse complement strand
CGCGCTAGAGTGGGCGGCCCCGGTGGTGACGGAGGCCGGGCCGGTCGGGGTTTTCGGGTTGCTGGGCTGGACCGGGAGGGAGCCGGCATTTATCGTGGGTTTGGGTGATGAACGAGATGGAGAGGAAGGTTCACGTGTGAGAAGAGACGATTACCAGACTCCGCTTTGATGCTACGAGAGGGATGAGAGAATAAGCCTTTTGATTGTAGACAAAAATGTGAGTGGTAGATAGTACTGATTTTTATATTATCAGTGCTTTAGACTCATGTTGGATATGAGGTATTCAGTGTATTGAGCAGGGAACAAAGAGGTTGTTAACAATCCAAGATGCGAAGTGCAGGGTATGTTAACTGTAAAGTTGGTCTCACGAAAGTCGGGAATGCTTTGTTTTGGGAGAGGAATAAAACCGCGATTCATACTGAGGCCAGGTCACTCACATACAATTTGACTGTGAACGGATATTGTCATCTGTGGTGTTGTTGGATGTGGTCGATGGCATCGGATTAAATGTTTGATTGGCTCTCATCTCATGGTGCATGCGAGTGTTAGAGGGAGTGGAACACTTGCTACTGCCGAAAGATGCGCACATACTTCTCCAGTCTCGTTCAGGAATGAGTCATTCTAAGTCGCCATTTATTTATTTAGGGAATGATAACAACTCCATGGATACTTAAGATTATGAACAGAATCTAACGTAACTAAAGCTGGGTCATCGTCTCGATTACAGTCGAGCCACAAAGCTGTACTTCGTACGAACAGCCACATGCCACTCATAAACATCCCCAGATCAAGAAAGCTGCCATGCGCCACATTCTCCATCATTTCATGCAGGAGCCAACCGCCGGTTGCAAGCCTCTTTGGCCTCTTGCCTGCCAATGGCCTGTCAATGGCCACCCGAGGCGCTACTGCAGCGTGCGACAGAGGCTACTGCAAGCACCCCAGACCCTGTGTCCCGATCGTACCCACTGCCCCGTTCCTTCCCCGTGCTCTCGGTCATCTTCCATGAGGCGGAGGAGGTGGAGGCGATTATCGTGGGTTCTTTCCGATGTCATGTCGCTTCATATTTCTTCTCCTCTATTCATTTCACTTTTTCTCTGTCTTCGTTATGCTGCTTTTCATGGAATATCTCTGCGAGAGGCATATTTTGCGACGAGAAATAACGACCCATACTAATAAACCAACTCGCAGTCTTGTTCCCCCCTCATGGTGCACCATCGCCGCACCGTTGTTTCGCATCAATGGAACGTCTCGGCCCGCGTCCTCAGTTCCGAGAACGAGAAATCCCGATCCCCAAAATCAACCGCTATGCTCGAACTCAAATTGTTCAGGCCTTTCAAACGCACTACGGCCAACTATCTTGTCTGGTCAAGCGCCGGATCTCCTTTTCACCGTTACAGCTTGCCCTCCCGGGCTCGCTGTGACATATCCATGCCGAGTCCCCGACGCCTGCAGTTTCATGCGAAACGATGCTACGGCGGAATCCAGAGATGACCCCTCAGCCTTGTCTCGGGCCCAATCATGACAATTTCTGCCCTGGCGCCTGGACGAAGACTCGAGTGAGTTCCAAAACACGCCTGTTTGACTCGTTGGTTTGAGACCCTCGATCGTGGTGGTGGGCCGGCATGCCCGTCTATCCTGACGTCCACTATGGTTTTTGTCAAGAGAAATAGCCTTATACCGTTTTCTATCTCTTCATACACACTTTCATTTCGATATTGACGTGGTTAGTATCCACGAGTAATGGCGTCGTGATCATAGCTGGTCCGGCCAAATTACTCTCTTTTTTGTTATAGGTTTTCTTTACTCCCTTCACCCTAGCATATCTTAGCTGGGTCGCCTTTCGCCTGCTCCATTGACTGAACGCGCTGCCGAAATGTCTACTTCTAGTAATACCCAAGTCCTGATCGCAGCTTTCACGTTGTAAGTTCAGCAAATACCAAAGGAAATATACATGGCATTTACTGACGGATTGGGTCAGCGGGATTGTTGTCAATGCAGCGTCTGCATCCCTTTTTTCCTATGCTAAAGGCAATGGCTTGTCCATTGTACGAGACGGACCGAGGCTGGCCCTCATAATCTTCTTTGCTACCACAGCTCTATGGGCTCAGACTGTTTTCATTGCGACTCTACTCAATTTAAGAGCAACAACCAGCTGCCAGATTACTATCGCTTTCGCTTCCTTCTTCGACCAACTAGCTAGAGTGTCTCTGCAACAGGGTCTCCTCTGGATTGTCAACAGTCGTAACAAGGCATCGACGATCGAAACCGCCCTTTCGCAAGGGGCCATCTTCATACGAGTCATTATTGGTGTTGTACTAATTGGGTTCCAGCGGCCACAGCTCGATACCATCTGTTTAACAAGAACATCAGTCGCGCCATTGGGGATCACTGTTATCACAATCGATGCGCTTATGGCTATCGTTTTGTCAATCAGAGCCTTTCCAGCAGGGGCGGTCGACGGTTTTCGAGAAAGCAAGCCTCCCCTTGTTCGAAATAAAGCACTACTTCTAGCCGTTGCTGGACTGGGTGTATGGACAGCAGTGAGTTTGCCTTCATACAAAATAACAATGTGGAGTTAGTTGATAAACGATGACAGACCAGCTCTCCCATGATTTTGGGTATATCAACTACCGTTATCATAACCCGGACTGTAATACCAGCTGCTGGTGTCTTCATACTCATTGGTATGTGGAGAAACCATATTGTTGGACTTAAATTGACATTCTCTAGTTATTTTGATATTCTCCAAAGATACCCTTATCATAATCATCGAAAATGAGTCGAACAATGCGCCAGGAGTGGCAACGCCGAGAAACTTTGACTCCAGCCGAGACTGGCAGAGCCGAGCCTCATCGACCGCCGAATTTTCCACACCCCGGAGTCGTTACGATGAAGTGAAATCGGGTCGAACCTTAACATCAACCATATCCGGAACAAGTCTGCCAGCTTTTCTTGGAAGGGAAGTGAAGGGTGGTCTTCCTTTGGTCACCAGGCCGAATGCCGGACAAGCGGTCACAGGAATTGGCGGAGTCCTTGTACAGGGGCAACTATTCCCTCCCATGAGAGCCCAGGTGGCGTCGATCCTGGCTGGAACGACGGATTTGCAGGGTGCTGCCCCTAAGAAGTGGTCGAAAGAAGATGGGACCCCGACCATCTCGAATCCTGTCTTGCGCCAAAGCAGTCAGCACAAAATTTCGACAATGATTGCGACTGTCGACCTGGCGACGGCGGCAAGGAATAAGAAGGAACAACGTGACTGGGGCCACCAACCACCGCATCCAAATCAGGCTGAAATGCGTGTGACTCCGAATCCGTTAGGTGTGGCTTCTGAAGACCTGATGAGAATGTCACAAGACGTGAAGGACAAGAGAGGCTCTGCTGGATGTTCCGAACTGCTGGGGGCTACCTTTGCCTCAAGTGGTGCTCAAGGCTCTAGCTCTGGATCGATGGCGGCGACAACTTCTGCTCAGCTTTCGCCAGGCGTGGAAGAGATCCGACGAAGGTCACCTCGACAACTACCAGATGAAGACTCTGGCCACTCTCAAGCCATCAAGGCTTCTTCGCTTTTGAGAAAGTCGACGGCCCAAACCCTGCCTTCGACAAGGTCTCTCTCGAACACTCGTACTTTAGACCTCTCTCGCAGCAAGTTGGATAATTCCAATGTCTCGCCGTCGAGATTGGAATCGTCTTCTTTCTCCCTGGAAAGACAGCCGAAAGCACCGGAAAATGCAGCGAAAATGGCATACAAGTCCGGACTACCGAGTAACCCACGGGGCCCAGCAACGGCAGCACTCGTGAAGGGAAAAGACAGGGCATATTACTCAACTATTATGCCTGCGGGCGATGCCGCATTTGTCGATCCTGAAGCATTTCGAGCTATCGAATACGGGGTAGGAAACAAGCGTCCTGACCAGCAGTTTGCGTACGATCTGACAAGGGCGACTTCGATTGTCAATCGGCCGAGACCTATACCTCGCAAGCCTGACGTTGATCGTGCTCTATTCCCTGCAGAAGGATCTCCTAACTTACATGAGCATAAGCGTTCATTATCAAATGGATCTGCTCGTAGCAAAATGTCTTTTATACAGTCTGCGGCCACAAGCCCTCATCGAATCCCCGAGCTTCCACCTCTTCCCGAGAGTGCCCGGAACCTCCTTCGCCCTCAACCGAATACAACTACGAGCATGATATGGAACGAGAAGATGAAGATGTTCTATCCAGATGCAGTAGGTGCTCGAGCGAACTCACCAAAAAGTATGAGAAGGAGATCGTCGTCTGTACCAGAAATCCCGACAATACCAGCAACCTACGTCGATGAGACATTTACGGAAGAAGCACCACAAAAGACCAATACTCCAAAAGAGATTGGAACCGAGGCTGATGTCGTTGCTTTCGAAGGAGACACATCCCTAGAACAAAAGGCCCCAAAGATCCAAAATGTCTTGAGTTTCAGTATGGCAGCCTACGAGGGTACTGCTGTCGACAACCTGTCATGCATGTCTCAATCGCCAACCCAGAACTATCGAGTTGACGAAGGTACTACGCGAAGATCGTCCCCTGTCCTGCCAGACGAAGGGTTAAGCTCGTCATTTAGTACGGATGGGAGACGTCCGGACGACGAGTCCTCAAGCGACTGGGGATCTGTACATTCGTCACCAATGACTATCAACTTGCAAAGGGCTCGCGCCATTGGGGTTACAGAAGCACCCACATCGCCATGGAAAAATGATGAAACAGTGTTCAACGATAGAGCGGCATCGACGATCAGTTTGGAAAATGGGAACGAGATTATGATTGTCATGCTGGACACATCTGCCTCATTTGATGCAGAATTGATACGCGGATCCGAGCAGCTACAGCCAGCGTATACCGGGATGAAGTCTTCACATCGCGAGATTGGGGAAATATGCCCGACTTTCTCGGACAGAGGACAAGCAGCGAAGCTACGAAGAGTACCCCCACCGCCGCCTTTACTGCTTAACCAGACAGACAGGATCCCCGTGGTTGCCCAGGCTGAGCTTTCACCCCTGGAGACACCTCGGCATGCTATGGAAACTCTTCAAATACAGCTGAAGGAACTCGAACATCATAGTCGGGAATCTACGGGAAGCGAGCAGGTTGCGCGGATAACTTTGTTAGCCAACCTTGAGATAGAGATGGGCCAGCAGGAGAATCAATGGCAGCAAATGCGACACGACCTGGCTATGAGAGACTCTATAACCACTTTCCAGACCTCTCCTGCACTAAGCTCCTACCATGGAAGTGCTAGGAGTTCTATTGTGGCGCCTTCGGAAGGTCTTTTACGGGATAAAACCTCGACCGAGAAATGGGCTTCTCTCAGAGTGGATGGAGACACGCACTCTTCCCATTTCACTCAAGGCTCCGATATGACACATGCAGGCTTCCGGCGACAGAGACTAGCAGTGGCACATCAACAATACGTGGACGATCAACCTTGGCCGATGGCTAGGACTCGCAGCGGTGTAAACTCCCGGGAGGTTGCAAGCTTTCGGCTGACACAGTTGGGCAGCCCCACTCCACCTGACTCTGAATGCTCGGAAGATGAATGCGAGGCCTTGAAAGACGATTACGAGGGGGTTTCGGAGGGTATGTCGAAGGAAGGAGGTGCAGTGACGACTTTGTGGCGTCCGCCTACAAACAACGTAGCCACGCCTAGGGATAACGATCCTAATGCATTCCTCTGGACTCCAACATCCAAGTCGTCGATGGAGCGCCTGCCGCATACTGAGGGCCCTCGCAGACAAACTCGAATTACTACTGCGATGAAAAAGGGTTTCGAGCCGCTCACGATTGAGAGCAATCATTTATGGGAGAAATCGGTGTCAAACCGTCGACTTTCCGGGCAAGGCCTCTGGCGACTGCCTGCGTCTCAATGTGCATCTCAACGTGCATCTCAATATGCACGCCGACCCGCCTTGAACGCAGGAGGCAAGACGCAAGAGACAAAGGCTCGGCTAGCCACCCAGCGGCCCCCACGGAGAAGCAAGCGAATGACAGTCCTTCCGGATATATTGGAGAGCCCAAAATTGCTCCCCGACAAGCGAGGAACGCTGGGTATCTTCCAGTTCCCCTGGGGAGAGAAGTCGGACGTAGGAACGATATCGCCGCCGTCGCATATATTGTTTATGGGGATGCCTGGCACGATGGCTAGCGGCGGGCTGGCGATAAACTCCGGGGCGGAGGCGCGGGCTAGAGCGGTTGAAGAAGCGGAGTATTCGACGTCGTACTTTGATGACTACGAGGATGAGACTTACGGGGATGATCTATTGAGCGACTATGAGACGGAGTTTGAAGATGAAGAGGAGGATGAAGAGGGGGATGAAAGAGGAGGAGAAGGCGCGGAGATGGCCGAGAAAGAGGACGAAAGCGACGACTACGACGACGATGACGGGTTTGACGAGACAACGTTATGGGAGATTGCAAGTCTTCTCAAAAGCAACGAAGTGCCCTCCCGCGATAGTCTGTTCCCCGCCAGGGGTCCAGCAGTCACCGGAACTCGAAAAATTGCAAAAGTCACCGAAGCTCGAGCGACGACCGGGGCTACCGGGATTACGGTGCCCCACGGGCTTGGTCATGGGGAACACACCGCTGCGGCCGGGGGATTGGTCGGGGCCGGGGGCGGCATCGACTTTCACGCCGAAGGAAGCGAAGGGGAAGGAGGGGAGGATTCCCAAGAAGAGTCCGAAGGAGGTTCCGAGGAAGAAGGCCCCGCGACCGTTGACAAATGCAGCCGGGGCGTCAACGGGAGCATTGACAATTATTACAGCAGCAAGGTCAGCGTCAAGGACAACGACGGGGAGCACGTCAGAGACAGCATCAGGGATTTGGACAGCGATAGCGACGATGACAGCGAGAGCAACGACGACGATTCCATCAGCAGCAACTCCAGAAAGGAGCAAAAGTATGTATTTCTGGACACCACCAAGAATTTCCCCTCGCCTCCAGGAAGCGCCCTGGTCAGGACCAATTATAATGACGTCCTTCCCCACGGCCAGCCGAAGTGCGAGGTGACCCCGAGCCAGGATGATGGACGCCAGCAGGGACTTGGTGGAAGCCAGCAGGGACTTGATGGAAGCCAGCAGGGTCCAACAGAGGCTGCCGCAGAGAGTGCTACAGGGCCTGGATGGTGTTCCAGCTGGAGTACCACAGCGCCTGCAGCCGCTGGAACAACGACCACTGTCGCACAGAGATTGAGACTTTGTCCCCTGGAGTCTGGTTTCCACCAACCTGAACCCCAGTCCACGTCCCTCGGCTCGGCGACCGATGGCCCCGCTCGCGCTCTGGATGTTAAAGCCGAGGTTTGTGAGAGCGGACTTGCGTCGTCACTCTCAGGTGGCGCACCAATGAGCGCCGTCGATGGCGCTGACGATCCGCCCGCTTGTCCCACTGCTGCTCGGTCTGCCGCTGCTCAGTCTCCCGCTGCTCAGGCTCCCGCCGCAAAGTCTCAGTGCTCAGAGCCCTGTGAGGACCCCTGTGAGGACCCCTGGAGGTCGTGCTGGGATAGCAGCCAGATTAGCCAGATTGCCCAGCAGAGGGGGTTGTCCAGCAGGTCGACTCGGTCATCGATGTCCGTCGAAACGCCACCAAGCCGGGATTACCACAGCAGCATTTCTCAGCCAGATGACCAAGCCAGGTTGAGGAGGAGGAGCCAGAGGAACCAGAGTATTATTAGCCCGAAGAGCGAGACGACCATATACCCGCTGCCCTCCGCCGACTCAGTGAATGACGGAGAAGAAGAAACACATATACATACGCACACACACACTTACATTCGCCATCGCTCTCACCTCCTAGAAAAACCATCAACTCCAGCTGCGACTGCCTCTTCTCTCTGGCCTCTGCATCCACCGATTTCCGTCGCAATTGACTATTTTCCCGCCAACCTCAATCTCTCGAAGACTCACCACTCCCCCGCAACCCATTCAATGGCTTTGTGGTCGCCCGCAACTCCGCTCCCCGTCTCTTCCAAAGGTCTCCAGCAACCTGATGCCGCCGTCTGGAACGTCTACCTCCCCTTGACTGAGAATATCGTGCGTGTCGCCCAGCGACAGGCCAAGCCCGCCGTGGTTGAGAGCACTGCGCTCTGGGCCCCGGCTACGAAGACAGTCGCAACTCTCCCTCAGGATGGCCTTTGGGGTTCGCACAACCAGCAAAAGACTATGAAGCCCCTGGCCATGTGGGCGTTGCCCCCGCCGGTCGAGGACATTTCCTACGGCCTGCCTCACCCCGAGCAACACATTTGGGAGGCTTATCTCCCCGCAAAGGCCGACGCCATTCGCGTGAAGCCTAGGAAGTCTGCGCCTGCTCAAATCGCGAGCAGCGCCCTCTGGTCGCACCCGTCACCAATGCCCGTCATCTCCGCCCCTACCACAACTTCTCTCTGGGGCGCAACCGCCTTCTCATCCACAACCCCAATCACACACACAAACGCAAAGTCGACTTCGACAAAACCTTCTTCTAGCTCGCATCTACCCGCAGCTCTTAACTATGGCATGTGGGTCTCGGCTCCCGCCGTCGAGCACGAGGAGCCCCAGGGTCTGTTTAGTGTGAGCCACAAGCGGTCCGATTTCCGGAACACAACTCAACCGCCAGCTGCACCTCGCATGAAGCGAAAGCCCCGAGCCGCACCCGCGCCCTTCCCGGAGCTCGGATTTGCGCGTCTGTGGAATGAAGCGCCTCTATGGGAGAAGAAGACTCCTGTCATCGACGTCGTCGACGAGGAGGCGAACCAAGTTGAGGGCTTGTTCAGCCTCAACCATGGCCGTGTCCATTTCCGCGTTACCTCCGCCGCCCCTGCTGGCCTGAAGATGACGCGCAAACCCCGGGTTTCCAACGAGCCTCTGCCGAAGCTCACTTCAGATAGCCTCTGGTCTGTGCAGGACATCCCTGTCATTATCACCCATGACTGGCTTGCCTTGTCCACTGTCGGACCCAAGCTTCCGTCGGTCGCATCGTCGGCGTCGGATAATGAAAGCCTGTCCACCGAGGCATCGACCGTCGACGAAGTCGCTGCCGACGAGACCGAGGACCACTCGCTCAAAGCTACTGTCGAACACGTCTTCACTAGCATAGGAGCTACTTTCCGCGACTGGAGCATGGGCATGGCGTCGGCCTCCAAGTCTGAAGCCACTCCGGTTGATGATTCTACCGCTGCACGCACTCCTCAGCGCTTTGCCGATGCCCTGCCTGCCGATTGGGCTGCTGCTCTCGATGAAGCTCTCACAACAATCAAGCGGGAGGATACCTTGACACCGGCCGTGAATAAGGATAGGCCTTCAGCCCCTCACACTCATCAGTCCACTCCTTACCACGAGCCCTTCTCTCCGTCCAAGTCCCAACTCTGGTCAAAGGCCCACCCGGCTTCGTCTTCCACGCCTTCGCGCGCCATGTGGCAGGCCACCTCTTCTTCGACCGACGCCGAATACGCCTTCTCCCAATTATCCGAAGAGCGCACCGTTCCAGCTCGCCGCAACCTGGCTGCCACTCCGATACTTCCTACCTCGCCCTCGTCCTTCCTCCTCCTATGCGGCCCCGAGACGCCTCGCGACTTCAGCGCCCAACTTATGTGGAACCAGC
Organism: Stylonectria norvegica; assembly: GCA_014621405.1. NCBI lineage: Eukaryota > Fungi > Ascomycota > Sordariomycetes > Hypocreales > Nectriaceae > Stylonectria > Stylonectria norvegica. The sequence continues at coordinate 19,909 of JAANBC010000401.1, read as the reverse complement.
ACGAGGTCGCCGATGACCGGACCTGGCTGGACGAGTCCACCCTGAAGCGCAGCTCTTCCCGCGCACAGTTGTAAGAATAGGGCAACGGATGGAAAGGAAGATAACGGCTATCACTTGTGGCGTTCATGGTCGCTTCGGAGAAGCGCAAGGTCGGTGCCACGGCGATGCACCCGGGGTACGGGATAGTCCCCCCCAAACAAAACAATTCATTGTCCAACACGGACGGATACCCTTTTCTTTTGTAGTTGGGAAATGTGTCAGATGCTCCCACAGATTGGATGCTCTACCATTTAGGTCTTCGGGAGGACGTTCCTCCCTGTTTTTGTATTATCAGCCAGCGTCAGGAGTATTCAAAATAGCCAGCGTAGCTTACACAGAAAAACAAGTCTTTGGGACCTTATTCTACTAGACCTTATAACCTGCGTATATCTTCTTTTTGCATAGCTTCGAATGGCTACTCCATCTCGCTGCCGTGCGTTGAATGTGGAGTGGTTGATATGTGCTTCTATGAGATCTACTAAGCTAGATACAGAGAACTGTTTTTCCTAGCCCTCTTCTGATACCAAGTTAATAAGTCCCGTCTGCAAATTCAGCTTCGGTCGTCCGATCCATCCTTCCTGCAGTGCATCCCCCCATCCGCCTTCCCCCTTCTCAGTAGACACCAAGATTCACACATCACAAATAAGCAGAAGAACCCAAAGTAGACATAAAACCTGCCCTGTTCAAAAATTACTCGTAATGGCCGTAAAGCTCTATCCATGCATTCATAAGTACAACTATACGCCGATGCAAACAAAAAAAGACACACACATGAGCCCTGATTTCCGGACCTATCGTTGTCGTCGACCCTTTCTTTCCCTTCTCCGCGGTCCCCCTCCCGGCCCTTTGCATCCATTCGCCCCCCCGCCCCGTCCTCCGGTTCCTAGTATTCCAAATCCATTTCCAGCGCGTTATTGTTGCTATTGGGTTTTTGAAGAAAAGACAGCCAAAACTTTGTTTCCTTCTCTCTTTGATCGTTGTGGTTGAAAGTGCCCTCTCACCACCCCTATCGCTCGGAGAGCCGCGCAGCAGCACGAGTGCGAGGTGGTTTCTTCTTTTTTGGTTGTGCGTGTGTGCATGTGTGTGTGTTCGTTTTGGTCGTCGTGGTCGTCTGGCGGTGCCGAGAGGGAAGAGTCGTTAGCCTCCCGGCGGGCGATGGTGGTAGGAGTGATAGTTGTGATTCCCCGCCAGAGACGTACGCAAAGTGCGAGCGTTTTTTAGTTCCCCCTTGATTTTCCCTATCCGTCCTTGAGTTTCATCAAAGCATTATGGCGTGGCGTTTTGTGTCGAGGGGGCATAAGAGAGAAGACAAAGAGAATAGAAGTAAGAAAGGAGACGGTTCCCCATACAAAGAAGATTCGAGACCAAGCAAGCAAACAGAAAATATCCCCTGGAATTCTCTCGCAAGTTATGCCTGCTTAAAAAGCACCGATAGCAACCGCCGCCGCAGTACTTGTTTGTCTCCTGTCTACCCATTATTTTTTGAAAGGCCTATTAGTGAGGCTGGTCCTTAGGCATTAGCGTATGGCCCGGGGACTCAGCCTCGTTGTGTTCGTCAACTCATGGCTTATTGTTCCGGTTCTCATCACATCGCTCTAGGTTGTGATGGGTGTAGAGAACCGTTTATCGAGTAGCCATGTCCGACGAGGGCTCCGTCTGCCAAAAAGATTCAAAGTCGAGTATCCAGACAGGTCGGAAAGCCGGTGAGGGAGAGCCACCACGAGGGCGAGGATGAAGTGGTGAATCCTGCGGATGAATCTTCGTCTAAGCTTGGTCGTGCAAGCGTAACAAACCCCTGTAAACACCAAGACCGTCGCTATGCAAACCAAACTCCATGAAAGTTTTTATACAGGCTCATACTCGAGAGCAGAGCTCTCGGGAGGAGGCTTCCGACAGAGGGACTAGCTGACCGTCATCATCTGCATCCGCTGAGGTATGCCAGAGGAGGGTGACGCCTCAGGTGACGGCCCATCCCTGACGGAGTTGTTTCCACGGCTCTTGAGAACCCTCCGAGGGGGACTCGAGCCTGGGTCGTCGAAGACTCGGGTGAAAGCGGGACTCGATTCGAGTTGGCGTTCGTGTCGGGGTGTTCGTACTGGGCTCTGTGTTATTTGGTCGGCTCGGCGGATGATGTCTGATAAGGCATCGCGCAAGTCTCCGGCTCTCTTCACCAACGCCCTCAGGCTATTGGTATCGAAGTGCACTTTTCCGTCGCTATGTACAGTGTCCGTTACAGAACGGTGCTGCATGGCCTCCATCACTGACCGAACCACTCCAGTCACATCATGAGGCTTTGCGCTGCGGTTTTCCGGAGTTCTAGGCCGGCTTGGGCGGTTCAGTTGACTGGATGCATCCCCCAGGGGCCAGTTTCCGAAGATGTCGTCTTCGGGAGAAAACACAGATCGTCTCCTAGGAGAGTGTCGTTCCCTCACCACTGCAGTCCTAGACATGGTAGGTTCATGGCCGTCGAATGCCGCATCGAGCCGATCCATGGAGTGGGCGTCAAATCCGTCATCGCCGAACCGTTCGTCGATATCGAAAGCATCAAAGTTTATCGAGGATGTCGATGCCTGATCGTCGTCGACAACAGCCTTCTCGTCGTCTTCGTCATCGTCAGGCGAGGCGAGAGCAATGATGCCCTCTGCCTCTTTCCATAAGCTTCGCTGTGAACCATCGAGCATGTCCATATCTCGTCCATGGCGGCAGAGACGCTTCAAATCATTGACGAGCAGCGACAGCTCCCGGATTTGACCTGAATGGGCCTTGACGCTTGGCTGTGTCGCTCGAATCGACTCGGGGACTGCGAAAGCCTTGTCGTCTCGATCGCCACTGCCCATGCTACCGGCACCGAACTCGAAGTCGTCGTCCCAGTCCTCACTGGCCGTTTTGGTCCCCGTTCCCCAGGTCCCGTACCTGGCTCCGGATGGTTTCGAATCCTCCGAGACGTCGTGCACAACGGGAACACTCTGGCTTCGCACGTGAGTCGGTGTTGGCCCTTTCCTAATAGCCGATCGACCTCCTCTAGCGTCGACATCTTGCTTGGTGTGCGCAGTCTGGGGTCGATGTGACCGTCCACCCGTCTCATGCTTGTCAAACGCTGGGGGCTCGCTCCAGTCGAACAGGTTACTTAATGGCCGTTCATTATGGTCGTCGACGTTATTCACTTCGAGTATGCCACCATCGTTGCCGTTACCACTTATGTTGGCGAGGGCGAGGCGCACGTTGGGATTTATACCCTTGGAATTGAGCGAGCTTCCTTTAGAGGGCGGCGAGAGAGGGTTGCAAGGGACTTCGTCGTTGGCCCAATCTTCATCAAATTCATCATCTAATGATAACCTGTTATGTTCTTTGGTGGGAAATGAGATATCGTGAGGCGAAGGCTGGAGTCTGAAGAGTGGTTCGGAAGGAAGAAGATCTTGACCGGGATAGTTGCTCTCGTTTCGGCGGACAGTCCGCACAGGGGTGGAGAGATTTTCATCCTCCTCCATAATCTTATCGTCCTCGTCCCAGGAGCGAGAGAGAATCTCCTGGATGGAGAGGCGCTTGGTTTTCCCGTTGCCGGCGGTGCTGGGCGGCGACTCGTCGTACATGGACTCCAAGGGTGTTTCCACGGCACGAGCCCGCCCCGATGCGACGGTCCGGATGGAGTCGAACATGGTATCACTCTTGAAGTCGGTGTCATCGTCGTCCCCGGAGGTGCAGTCGCGCAGGTCGCCCTCGGAACTCTCCATGGTGGACGACGACCTGTCGTGCTGCGGTGCCCTGAGTTGTGACATCGCGGTGGAGCTGGTCGAACTTCCCGAGGGCTGGTTGGGCCTAGTTTGGTGAGTGGACGCCCCGCCAGATGAAGACCCTAACCGCGATACATCCACATTGAAACTTGAGAGCCGTGAGAGCGGGGGCAGCGGCGACGACGAGTTCCTGGTGCTTGTTCGCAGCTGCGCGGCGGTAGTTGTGCCAAGCGCCGACCCCTGTCTTGCTGAAGCGATTGGGGGGAGGGTCAATTCCAGCGGCGTATTGGCTCGAGGTTCTGCGCTTGGTTGCGCGCCAGCGATTGGATCTGACACATGTCGCTTATTTCCGCTGCGAGCCTCAGCGCCCCGTTGTTTGGGGCGTCGCAGGCTGCCCGAGGTCCTCGACACCCAGTTGTTGCCCGATGAGAAGGGCATAGAAATGGATTTGCGCGGAACCTTCGACGGCGTCACGTCGGGAGACACATTCGTCGAGTGATGCGACATTTTTAGTGGATGAACACCCTCCTCCTCAATGTCGGTGGGCTGCAGTATCCGGGACGTTGCTGAGGCGGTCAGAACCATTGTCGGTTTGACCAGATGCACTTGGCGCTTCTCTTCTTCGTCGCTAACGCAGATGCGCTTCGTGGTGCCGCCTCGACCCTGCGGACCCAGGTCACCGAATCGACTGTGGGTCGCTCGTCCGCCGACGATTGATGTCTTGGAGTGGAAGAACGAGGCCCATCCACCTCTTGATGTCGGTTCCGGGGTGTGGTCGATCACAGTTGCAGGCGGGAACTCGTGGGGTCCCAGGTGATCGTCGAATGAGAATTTGCGAGGCGAAGTCGGGGTTGCTAAATTAGAGCCGGAGCCTGGCTGGTATTGATGGAGCGTAGCCGACCGTTGGTGACTCGTAGCTGGTCTCCGGAGAGTCGGTAGATGTGATTTGGATCGACGACGTGGGAGGGCGTCGGCGTCGTTGTACCGTTCCGAAGGCGCTCGCTTGACGAGTTTGTTCGGGGGCAACGGCGGACCCGAGGGTATAATTGGGGCAGAAGAGCCGTGAGAGAAGGATATGGAGGGAGAGTCGGGGCCGTTGCTGGATCTGGTGCTTCCGTGGTGGGACAATGGGCGAATCGACAACCTCCGCATCCACGAGCCGTTGGATGAGACGGAATCCCTTGACGTTTCGGGAATGGGAGCCGGCGAGTCTCCGTGCCTCACGAAGGACGATTTCCTGCTGGTGACCTTGGGGGGCGTGAATTGAGTGCTCTGGGGCCTCTGATAGCGCGAAAGGGGCGGCCGTGATGCCGTTGAAGGTCGCGGGAGCGTGTGGTAGCGAGAGCCGTCGGTGGCTGATGTTTGGGCGGCGTTGCTGGTGGCCGGTCTCGACAATGGGAAGTTGCCTAGGCGAGGATGGGGCGTCGGCTGGCGGTCTATCGAGATCTGTCTCTTGTGTAAATGCGAGTGCGAAGCAGTGCGCGAAGTAGCAGGACGAGTCGCAGCGGCAGAGGAGGAGGATGATGAGAGGGAGCTGGGTTCGGTGGGTTGGCCAAACACCAAGCCGCTGGCCGCTGCAGCGATGGCAGTGCCGGTCCCAACGAGCTGCAACCAGGAACAAAGAGACGTCAGTAGGTACCGAGAAAGGCAAGCCACGAGTACGAGGCGAAAAGAGAGTTTGCCAGATCGAGGGGTTTGGGGCCAGGAGAGGGAAAGTCTATCTGGAAGTTGGACGCCATGGAGTAGAAACGGGCGTGGTGGTGGTGGAGGCAACCGGTGGTGGAGGTGGGGAGGGTCATTGGTGAAGGGACGGATCAGCAACGCAACCACTTACACTTGGAACAGTCTGCATGGCTGCGAGGGCTTCTACTCGGGCGAGGCGACGGCAGCGGCAAGCATTCTAGACGTGGACGGGAGGACGGCGGAGCTCGAGATGGACGGAGTGGGCATGATCAAGATCGATCAAACCATGGACGGAGCTGGCTGCTGCGGCGATGACGGAGCCGTGGGAGAAGTGACTTCGAGGAGTGACGAAGAACAAACAAACAAGGAGCGAGAAATCCAGGTCCCGAGGCGAGTCGTTCGTGGGGGAGAGCGAGCGGGCGAGCGAGGGAGCGCTTGTTGTCAAGCTGTGGCACTTATTGTGGCAGTGGCTCCAGACTCCAAGCAGACTCGAGTGCTGCTTGTACGTAGTGTATGGTGTGTGATGCGTAGTGTATGGTGTGTAGTAGCGTGTGCCCGGTGTGTGGTGGGGAGAAAGCGAGCGAGCGAGAGAGACGTTCCAGTCAGGTCAGTCAGTTCCCAGGCTCAACTTCCAAGGTCCAGTTTGTTGGCGGGAGAGCGGGCTGGAAGTTGAGAAAGAGTGCAGACAGACGCTGTCGCCACCAGAGGAGCCAGAGGAGAGCCAGAGGATCGTCGAGAGGCTTCGATTGCTCTTGGGGACGTTGAGGTCGTGGGCGATGGAGATGAGACAGAGAGGAGAAAAAAAATCAGGTCTGGGATTTCCTTTTCTCTGGTGACAGTGCTCGAAGACTAATTAGAAGCATGGCAGCAAGCAGCAGAAGCACCAGCAGCAGCACCACCACCACCCATCGGCACCGCGCGCGCGCGCAACACCAGGCACATCCACAAGCCTGCGTCCAAGCCTGCGTTCAGGCCTGCGTCTGGAGATTGCAAGTGAGATTTGGGCGACGACGGATCGTCTCTGCAGGGATGGCGGATAGCATCAAACCCGGCCGCCAGGGCCTGTCCATTTGATGGACTCCATCATGGATGGATCCATCCCTTCCAGGTTCACTGGCTGCCAGGCTCCAGCCCATCCGTTCACTGGATCCCCAGGGCTTCCAGGCGTCTCGTAGCGGGCCTCCACTGCAAATAGCGGCGGCCACAGCGACTCCAGGGCTGAGCTGGACGCCCCCCGGGCCCCAGCGGCCGAACTTGAGGTGCATGTACCGAGTACCTAGAGCGTGATTGGGCACTGTCGCTCAGCGTCTTCCAGCGTCTCTATGCACCAGTCTCAGCAGCTGAAGCGCCGGCGCGAGAAAATGAAGCTCCCATCGGGCTTCTCGATCCAGTCGAGGGCGAGCAGGGCAGCCCAGGGCAAACAAAACAAGGCCGTATCGACAGGCCTAGGATGAAAATGTTATTTTACCCGGTACCTTGCATTGACGAGACAGTACGTATAATACATAATACTTGTAATATCCAGATGAATTAATAGTCCACTCTACATCCGAGTTCCAAGCTTAGACTGGAGGCTTCCAGCCAGTTTCTATCCTTAGCGCCTTAGCTGCAGACCACTATCAATTCGCCCGTCCATGACCAACCTCCACTCAAGCTTCAAGCTGCAAGCTTCAAACCTCCAACATCCACACAAAACCACCACCTCTCCTCCAGCTCGCTCCATCCATGGATGACACCCGACCCCTGGCCCTGGCCCGCCCGGGCACAACGCGGGACAGCTTACAGGGGCGTCCTGGGCTCCTGGGGTGCATCTCGGGCGATTCCTCCAGCGGCATTTCTGTTGCCAGGCCTTCGGGTGATGAGGCCTACGAGACGGTGCGCTGCGCATCGGACAGCATCCAGGATCATTACCTCCTCCACCAGTTTCCGCTGCTGCGTCCTCGACGTTACGAATACATACGAACGAATACCATGCACATACAGTGGACGATGCACGCACGCACGCGGGCGGACCACGCATGTCCCCCCCGGATGTCCGCTGTACAATACGCTGTACGATGGATGACTTACGCCGTGCTTGCGTGCTGCTGCTCGCTGTGCTTCCGTACCTTGCAGCCGGGTGCGAGAGAGCGAGCGAGACCTCAAGCTACCTAACAACCTAACGTTACAAGACATTATAGCGACTCCAGCCGTTAACCCTTGCTTTTGATACTGCTACATAATTCAAAATGTTAATTACTACTCCTGCAATTCGCGGCCGCCGTGGCTGCCGGCCGAGTTTGCTTGTCGTGCCGTCGTGCCACCGTCCGCTTCGGCGGCCTGTCAATCCCGTGGGATGGAAGCAAGACGGCCGACGGACTGGCACCTTTTCGCTCATATGCCCGTCTATCTCTCTCTCTTTCTCTCTCTTTGCGGGCTCAGACAAACGTTGTACTCGTACACAAATACAAAGAGGCTCCCCACGTCCACGCCCACGCCCCCTCGCTCGTCCCGCTGCGGTGGACACACAACGCTGTGCGCCGCATGCTGGTCGGCGGGTTGGCCGGTGGAGAGGGCTTGTTTACCGTGGATGCTGCTCGCATGCATGTCTTATACCTTAAGTCGGGGCGCGCATAATCATAATACAAAGCAGTGGAAGGTATTATAACTACACAATTAATGTCTGGGACTGCGAACCGGATCCGCAGGATCCAAATCGTGGGATGAACGAAGAAAGTCTTTGAGTCTGGCTGCTCAACCCTCGGCACGTTTTGTAGGAGGCGCCTGTGTTGTGTTCCCCCGTCATCTTTATATCTTGCATTTGGATGGCACAGATCTGTCTGACAACACCCTCCCTTAGGTTTCCTGTGCTCTCGTCGACGGTGACGCGAGATCGGGCACTAAAAGCAGGGTCTGTTGATTTAGCAGGATAAAAGCGTGGGACGACATGCTTATGTTTTCAATGCAGCAATCTTTTATTTGTTTTGTCCAGTTTGTTTGTTGTCTTGCGCAAGGTAATTACTGTACGTTGGCAGAGTCCCCTATCACATCTATTATTGATATCCAACTCCGAGGCACCGCTTTGACTGGCCCTTTCAGCTCGCTTCATCACACTCCACACTTCCGCCTTGGTAAGCCGTGCGGCGTGGTGTAGATATGACCCGCCAGGGGAATCGGAGATCAACATTAACATCAACATCAACAATAATAACATGCGCCGGGTCAACCGAGCAGGCTGCCTTTTTTGTTTTGTTTTCATCTTGTAGTTGGAGACGCAAAAAACAGCTTGTACAACCGTGTCACAACGCAATGTCTCTTGCTTGCAATTGAGACTTTCCCCGTACTGTTGTGTGTGGAGAAGCGACCATGTAGCTTGGTACCGAGCCCTTCAGTTCCTTGGAAGCCCCCCGTCCGAGTTGGTGATGACCCGTTCCGCATGCATCTCCATCGTTCGGTAACGGTTGCATCATGTGCTAACAACCCCTTCAAGTTCCCGCACTCGCAAAGAATAAGCAAGCCCAATGAGGTAACACTGCACCGAACATACCACACGAGGATGCAATGTCTCTCATGCCCGGGTACTTTGGAAATACTAAATAATGTACAGCCGGGCACAGAGCATGGCATACGCCCCGGCCTGCCACGTCCCGTGCGTGTGTGTGTGTGTGTGTGTGTATGTGTGTGTGCTGAGTCTCACCAACCCGCAATATCCGCGTCTGTTGTTTAACATACTACTGAATCAGAAGGCATCCTGCTTGTTGGCACGCACCTGCGGCTGACAGAGTTACAGTAATAACGGAGCAACATTTCATGCATTCCAGAAACAGGAAGCTGTTGAAGTATAACCGATCGCACTGATTGGACGCCTTGCGAGTCTGCCACCCGGTTCCTGGCTATTGTTCGTATTCATGTTGCAACTGGACAATGGGCATAAGGAACGTGGTTGCAAGCCTGCAAGCTTCCTACTGTAGTTTCGAGACAAGACTATTTCGTAGAGTACGTAGATACGTAGTTCGGGGTGTTCGGGCGGATTACCACCCCTGTTACACTACAAAGGAAATGCGTTGCACCAATCCAGCATGATTTGACAATGACTGTCAAGTAGTTCCCTCTCAACTGTTGTCCTTGGATTGTTGAGTGGATGGTGGAATGGCTTCGATCAAGATCCATCGAGGCACTTGCGCATCCGGGTGGAGCTAGCCGTCCTTCGCCCTGGCTGGTGTTGCAAGGCGGGCACCATTCACATGTTCCAATGGGCAATCTGCCCGGAGCAAAACGACGCTGGGTTCCTTTGACCTCGTAAACGACGACGCCCCCTCCCAGCGACGACGTACATCGCGTGCCACGCATGGAGCCTCTAGCAAAAAGCTTACAGCCCGTCTGCGAACCGGTTCAGTTCAGGCGCCCAATCTCAACGGCAGTTGCAAGCGGCCCTCTGGAACAAGACGAAAGCGTCGTCAACAACTGCGTGGTAGACATGTGCTTTAACTGGCACCTGAAACAAAGCAGTCATCAAAGCGGAGAAAGCCCGAACCCCATCCTCAATGCGTCTGTGCCTGTCCATCCCTTGACCCATGCAGATCGTGCGCAACGCAGGGCACTGTTCGAACAGAGAAACAATAGCAACAACAACATCAGCGTAACCATATCAGCCGCATAAGCGAATCAGTAATTAGTTTGCCACTTAATCATCCGGGTGGGCCTGGAAAAAGGAATTCGTCGTCATGCTTATATGCGTTTTGAGGCCGAACAACAAGCATGTTCGCAAGATAAACCTCTTTCCTAACAACAAAGCCGTAGGAGTAAACCCTCGAAACTCCGTAGTCTCCGAGTTTGCAGGAAGCCCCGTACATAATGGCAACTGCTGCTAGCCGAGAACGAGAATGAATGCCGGTGGCCGTCCCTAGTGCTCACCCGGGATCGAAGCTGACGCAAGAGCTTGGTGCTTGGCTTGGAGCTGCTGCTGCTGGTCGGGTGATAGCCCCTAAGAAACTCAGATGCCAGGAAATCGACATGGGATGCTTGTCAGGGTTTCCGAAGAGATGTTGAACTAGCTGGGTGTCGACACCACCCACACCCATGGATAGCTGATGTAGCGGCGACGCGGGAGTTTGAGGCTCCTCAAGCTCGGTGACTAGGCAAGAAGAATGTGTGGCCTTCCCCGCAAAATGAACTGTCCGGTCAGGTCAGCACGATGTGGAGGATAGTGGCAGTCTGGAGATAGCCAGACAGCGTTTTTGAGACCCAGTATTCCAGATGTTCAGAATGTCTGAAATGTGCAGTATCAGAACCCTTCCCAAAACACACGTCGACAGACGGGTGTATGACGGAAGAGGCGCATCACTGCCTGTTGAGCTGGCACGTACAGTAGAAGCATGATCAGGATATGCACGTTTCTCTTCCGCGATAGACTATCTGCTGCGGAAAGCTAAAATCCCGGGCTACGGAACCTGGCAACCTGGTTAGGACCAAGTTTGGTTGGCAGCCGCGACATCGCGCAGCTGAGCCCGAGGGTTTGGAATCCAGACCGGAGATGACCTGACTTGGGAGATAGTAGTGGCAGATCTCGCCGATGTTGGTGTGCGTTCGAGTGCGTTCGCCGAGCTGGAGTCGCTCGACTCGACTTAGAGTCGACCTAGACCACCCCGCCTGGGTGGAGATGTTGCACTCGCGCCTGGGCAATGACGCAGGAATGCCTCGCTCGCCCCGAGTCGTGGTGGGTTATGGTAGTCTATGGCAGTGCCGAACGCCCGTGGGCAGCCGTTGAAACTGGCGAGGCGCCATGGGCTATGACACCGTCGTACCCAGCGATATTCAACCAAAGCCATGTGAGACGAGGAGAGCCATGTTTGTTTCAGTGGCCCCGTGATTAGTGAGAAGCAGAACAGCCGGGCAGAGAAGCTCGCCCATGTCGTTGGTGGCGGCCGTTGAAACTGCGGCATGAGGCTGAGGCTCCAATTCATGTTCGCTGGGTTTGCCGGGGTAAGGGTTTCTGCGTCGACTCGCAGCGTGCCATCGTACCGCCGCACCTCGGTTGTCTTGCAGACAGCTTCCTGCTGGGATCCTGGCCGGTAGTGGATCGGCAATGCATTGGCTTCGATCTATCATCGGCGAGTGAAGAAACGGGCGATTGGCGTGTGTTGCGCAATCGTATCGCGTGATAACAATGCTTGTCGCGAGACGCGTTCTAGCGCGTAGTAGTCGCGCGTCTAGCTTGTTGCTATTTTAAAGGTTTAGAGGGTCGTGATTGGCTTGCAAGAGCCCAGCTGAGAAATGTCCGAAAACGCTCGCTTCCATTCGCAACAGCCAGTGTATCGAAGGCTTCATGTCCTCGTCTATTGCTGACTGCGACCTGACCAGTCAATGGCCTGAAAATACAGTTTGATGAGCTTCACGACGTCTCCTGCATCTAGAACTTTAGACGAGAGCTATCAGTGGCTGTTCTTGTGCGTCCCTGGCGCCAGTCGCCACCGTGCCAGCCGCCGATGAAGAGGCATTGGCTCGCGAGTGACAGATGTCATTTCCACGACGCATGCAGACCGACGCTGACCTCGAACTAGAGGCCCGCTGCAGTTGCCACTGCCTTGCCTCTACGAATACATTGCCTCTGGTCGCAGCACTCGAGCAAAAATGATACAAGTAAATCACGGCCAGGGGAAATCGGGTGACAGATGCATGGCTGTTAATTTGGCTTGAATTCGCATGGCCTCAAAAACTGGATTTGGGGGGAAGCATTATCCTGGGTTCCATCCTCACCGCCAGTTGTCCTCGTATCGTCCGAACTTCCTCTGACCACAACGTCTGGCCACGCAATCCAGCGGCGCGTAACAAACAGCGATTGCGACTACTAGAGATCGAGGAGATAGTAGACTACTGCAGGAGGAGATTAACTCTTGCGGGGATGTTGCGGTTGATGGAGCAGAGACGCAGCAGAGAAGGAGCAATGGAAGCGTCCATGGACTATTGATGTACCCGAGACTTCTGATATCATGGATGGATGTCGAATTGATCGATGGATCTCATGGTGGAGTGGACGTCGATGTTGCTGGCGAAGGCTCCTGCGCGCTTACTGAGGTGTGTTGTGTTCTGTTGACTGCAGTAGAATGTCATCGGCCATCGGCGGTTCTAAGCACCGACTTTGGCACCTGCCAGCCTAAGGGCCTGACGGTTCTGCCGGTCCGATGCGGGCCGGCGGCCCACAAAATGCAACGACGATGGTCTCCAGTGGGGCACTTTGCAGCAGAACCGTTCGGGAGGCAATGTTGAATGAAACACCGATTCTGACTCTATAGCTTGCAAGTTCATACTGAGCGCTAGCACCAAGAACTCGTCGAGGTGCATTGTATCGGCCTAGCACTTGACTCTGCCCTAGGCTATTGCATACCTGGACATCCACGTCCAAGATGGAGCACGATATCAGAGCTGTTCTCCCAAACATCGACCCGGTGGTCTCGGAGTATTCTGTCGGTTACCTGACGCATGCATCCACCGCTTATGTCGATGATGATGAAGTCACTGGCCCTTCTCCGCTTCACGAGGCTGCCTCCGCTGTGACAGAGCTGCTCTTGTCGGCATCGGGTGATGCGAACGGCCAATCCGAGGAAAAGATCAAGCAGCTGGTTGAGAAATGGGTCAACAAGTACACGGAAGCCAACGGCACTGAGCGGAGAGGCCCATCTGCCGTCCGGCGTCTGGACCACACGATCCAAGTGAGCACGCAGCGCAACATGTCGTCGACTTTGGCAGTGGCCACTGGCGGTGTCGACTTGGAATCGGCCAATGCGAGAAAGGTGGAATCAAAGGTCGACCGCAAAAAGCTCGAGAAGGCCGAGCGCAAAATTGCCGCTAAGCAGCAGAAGAAGACGTTCAAGACGGTCGAGTATGAGGCTTCAAGGCTTCTGGAGCAGCCCGAGGACGCACAGTCGTACGAGGAGTTCTACATGGCTGTCAACCCTCTTCAGTTGGGCACCGGTGCCGGGACCAAGACCAAAGATATCAAGATGGACAACATCGATGTGGCCATCGGCGGACTTCGCATCGTCACCGATACGAACCTCACTCTCGCATACGGTCACCGCTATGGTCTTGTTGGTCACAACGGTGTTGGTAAATCTACGTTGCTTCGAGCCCTGTCCAGGCGAGAAATCCCCATCCCTACGCATATTTCTATTCTTCACGTTGAGCAAGAGGTAAGGTCCCCCGTGCGTCTTCTCTGAATCATCAGACTAACCATTATAGCTTATGGGTGACGATACACCGGCCATCCAGGCTGTGCTTGATGCAGACGTTTGGCGCAAGGTTTTGCTGAGAGAACAAGATGTAAGTGTCCCCGAACCTCATTCTGCATTCCTTCGTTTTAACATGGAAAGGAAATCACGACGCTGCTGGCAGACTTGGAAAAGCAGAGAGCCGGCTTGGCAGATACCTCGGCGGACGCGGCCAGGATTGACCTTGCCAGGGAGACCCAAGACAACAAGCTGGGAGAGATCCAGGGCAAGTTGGCAGAGATGGAATCAGACAAAGCAGAGTCACGAGCTGCTAGCATTCTCGCTGGTCTAGGATTCTCGCCTGAGCGCCAACAGTTCCCCACCAAGACCTTCTCTGGTGGTTGGAGGATGCGACTGGCGCTCGCGCGAGCCCTTTTCTGCGAGCCCGACTTGCTACTTCTCGACGAACCGTCCAACATGTTGGATGTCCCGTCGATTGCTTTCCTTTCAAACTACCTTCAAGGCTACCCCAGTACGGTCCTCGTTGTATCTCACGACAGAGCCTTCCTCAACGAGGTCGCCACCGATATCATCCATCAGCATTCGCAACGACTTGATTACTACAGGTCAGCCAACTTCGATGCCTTTTACGCCACCAAAGAGGAGCGAAAGAAGGTGGCGAAGAAGGAGTACGAGACCCAGATGGCGCAGCGTGCTCATCTGCAGGCCTTCATCGACAAGTTCCGCTACAATGCGGCCAAATCGTCGGAAGCCCAGTCCCGCATTAAGAAGTTGGAAAAGATGCCGATCCTCGAAGCGCCCGAGGCCGAGTACAGCGTCAAGTTCACATTCCCCGAGGTGGAGAAGCTTTCTCCCCCGATCGTGCAAATGACCGAGGTGACATTTGGATACACCAAGGACAACGTCCTGCTGCGGAACGTCGACCTCGATGTCCAGCTCGATTCGCGTATCGGCATTGTGGGACCCAACGGTGCCGGAAAGACGACTATTCTCAAGCTCCTCATCGGAAAGTTGGATGCCACTTCGGGGTTGATCTCCCAGCACCCCCGTCTGCGAATCGGCTTCTTCGCTCAACATCACGTCGACGCGCTGGACCTCAACACCAGTGCGGTGAGTTTCATGGCCCGGGAGTACCCAGGCAGAAAGGACGAGGAATACCGACGAAGACTTGGTGCATTTGGTATCACGGGCACAACGGGTCTACAGAAGATGGAGCTGCTGTCTGGTGGTCAGAAGTCCCGAGTGGCATTTGCCTGCCTGGCGCTGACCAACCCTCACATCCTGGTTCTGGACGAACCGTCCAATCACTTGGATATCGAGGCCATGGATGCGCTGGCGGATGCCTTGAACGAGTTCCAAGGAGGTGTGCTGATGGTTTCCCACGACGTGACCATGTTGCAGACTGTGTGCAAGTCGCTGTGGGTGTGTGACGGAGGGACGGTGGAGAAGTTCCCGGGCGATGTGCAGCAGTACAAGAAGAGGATTCAATCGCAGGCAGATGCGGCTGGAGTTGTGGCAAAGCATTAGGTAGCTTATGTCCTAGATATACGGTATTACATACTGCTGGTACCTATTGTCATCAAAGTGGTGATGATATATATTCGTACAGTACTGCAATACTGCGCACTTACCTCTGGCATTCGCCAGGCTCCTGGCATAGCAGATGTCAGTCTCATCTATCGTGCTACATAATTTCGTCTCGAGTGTCGATCGGATCTGCCTGTGTAATATCATCCCATGTTCTAAGCCATGGATCATGATCACGGTTCACCGTAGAGTAAAGTGAGCTGTGGGGCCTCTCTGCCGGCATCTCCCTCTCGTGGCGTCTGGGCCGTGGGTACAGTACGTACAGTGCATTTGTCTAGTGGTTCGCTGGCGATTTGAGTTGATACTCTAAGTTCAAGGGGAGACGTTAAGGATAACGTTTGTTATAGCTGACGTTGGATCCCCATACTCAACGGTCATCTCAAATTTCCATCCTTCAGTGGCCATATCATCAACTGCCTTGAGAATGGAAGCCACTCAACAACTTATCTAGGTCACTACCGCGTGTTGTCTTGTGGTGTGAGGTGTTCCTGACAGCTGGAGATTTGGCGGGTGCCTTGATTGCGCTTTACTGTTTCGGGATATGCACGGGCCAAGTAGTAAACAAGCGAGAGTGATTGAGTGGTTTGAGTGGCTCGAGCCCCCCCTTCCCTTCAGGGAGTGGCAGGGAGTGGAAGGCCTAGAGGCTAGAGGGGCCCCGGGGGTCGTGGCGGTGAACATTTCCACATCCACACTCACCTCCACCTCCAAACAAAAATCAACATCCTGCCATCTCGACCTGTCCTCCACCTGCAACCCGTCTCCGTCTCCGTCTTGAAGCTAGCCCAGCTGCCGACGACTTCACCTTCTCGACCTCCTCCACCGAATCTTCAACCTCTACAGCTTCTAAAATCGCCATCATGCGTGAGATTGTGAGTCCTGAAGAGTCCCGCGTTCCCCAACGCACCCAAAGACGCGTCCCTGCTGTGCCCGAGAACCCCTGATTCTACCCCGCCGCGCCATTCCTCCACCACCGCACTTCGGCCTTGAAGCAACAAGCAACCACAACGCGTTGATGGGACACCATGGCTAACCGTGTGGCTTTTCTCGATATAGGTTCACCTCCAGACCGGCCAGTGCGTAAGTATCGCCTTTTCCTAGAACAAATTTCGTGCGGCGAGGCTCACAGTGTTGGACAGGGCAACCAAATTGGTGCTGCTTTCTGGCAGACCATCTCTGGCGAGCACGGCCTCGACAGCAATGGTGTCTACAACGGCACCTCCGAGCTCCAGCTTGAGCGTATGAGCGTCTACTTCAACGAGGTATGCAGCACTGACGGCTCCTTGCCCATCAGCCCAAACACTGACATCGCGTAGGCCTCGGGTAACAAGTATGTCCCTCGCGCCGTCCTCGTCGATCTCGAGCCCGGTACCATGGACGCTGTCCGTGCCGGTCCCTTCGGCCAGCTCTTCCGCCCCGACAACTTCGTTTTCGGTCAGTCCGGTGCCGGCAACAACTGGGCCAAGGGTCACTACACTGAGGGCGCCGAGCTCGTCGACCAGGTCCTCGACGTCGTCCGACGTGAGGCTGAGGGCTGTGATTGCCTTCAGGGCTTCCAGATCACCCACTCCCTCGGTGGTGGTACCGGTGCCGGTATGGGCACGCTGCTCATCTCCAAGATCCGCGAGGAGTTCCCCGACCGAATGATGGCCACCTTCTCCGTCGTCCCCTCCCCCAAGGTCTCCGACACCGTTGTCGAGCCCTACAACGCCACCCTCTCCATCCATCAGCTGGTTGAGAACTCCGACGAGACCTTCTGCATTGACAACGAGGCTCTCTACGACATCTGCATGCGTACCCTGAAGCTGACCAACCCCTCATACGGCGACCTCAACTACCTGGTCTCCGCCGTCATGTCGGGTGTCACCACTTGCCTGCGATTCCCTGGCCAGCTGAACTCTGATCTCCGAAAGTTGGCTGTCAACATGGTTCCCTTCCCCCGTCTGCATTTCTTCATGGTTGGCTTCGCTCCCCTGACCAGCCGTGGCGCTTCCTCCTTCCGTGCTATCAGCGTCCCTGAGTTGACCCAGCAAATGTTCGACCCCAAGAACATGATGGCTGCCTCTGACTTCCGAAACGGTCGTTACCTGACCTGCTCTGCCATCTTGTAAGTATCTCAGGCGTAATCATACTATGAACCTAGCTAACCATCTTGCAGCCGTGGCCGTGTCGCCATGAAGGAGGTCGAGGATCAGATGCGCAACGTTCAGAACAAGAACGCTTCTTACTTCGTCGAGTGGATCCCTAACAACATCCAGACTGCCCTCTGCGCCATTCCTCCTCGTGGCCTTACCATGTCCTCCACCTTCATTGGTAACTCTACCTCCATCCAGGAGCTCTTCAAGCGCATTGGCGAGCAGTTCACTGCCATGTTCCGACGAAAGGCTTTCTTGCATTGGTACACTGGCGAAGGTATGGACGAGATGGAGTTCACTGAGGCTGAGTCCAACATGAACGACTTGGTTTCCGAGTACCAGCAATACCAGGATGCTGGCATCGACGAGGAGGAGGAGGAGTACGAGGAGGATGCCCCCCTCGACCCTGAGGACTAAATACGTGCCTAATGCTGTTGCATCCAGGCTGTTGGTCTCAGTCAATGGAAAAACACGTCATGACGAGCGGCCGGCCATGACCAAATTCTATTCTGGGGTGCTGTTGTAATTGAAGAAGGGATTTCTATATATCCTTGAGAGTGGTAGTACGATTCACATAGCAATTGTGCAAAGCCAAGACAATCCGTCAAATGAGTACATTTGTACAAACACCAAGTTGTATGTTTACCTACTAGTAGTCGTAATGTGAAGAACGAGATTACCACCAAGAACTATCCCATATCAGTGCGGAATCTCCAAACCGAAGAACGCCCCTACAAATCGTGACTGTAACGATATGCTTCAAGCTATCATCCACGGTCATGAATGAGCTGTGCTGGAGAGGCAAAGCCATACACCCCTGAACCTGAAGTTGCGGTGCCCCGGCCCCTCACGTGACCCCCTTACTCAGCGTCGAAAAGTTGACGGGAGCTTCGACTTCGCCAGTTCCATCACACCTCGACAGCCACAGTTCTGTCGCTCGACAGCAGCGACAATCCAATGGCTACAATGTTCGCTCCCACGCGGGGGAAGGCATTGGGCCGCGCCATTGCGGCTTCCTCCGCCGTCACCCTCCCCGGCTTCCTCGTCCCGGCCTGGCAAACCACCACCGCCGCCGCACGCCCGTTCTCGTCCTCGGCGCCCCGGCCCTCCAAGCTTGGCCGCACGCCAATTTCCATCCCGCCCGGCGTCGAGCTGAGCGTCGGCGAGCCAAAGGCTAAGAGGGATATGACCTCGTACAAGAAGATCTTCAAGAAGACTGTTACTGTCTCTGGGCCGCTGGGTGAGTGGCTGTGAATGGCTCCTTGGGGGGGACTGCTGCTAATGCGTGGGTGGATTAGGGAGCTTGGATTTGGACGTGCCGGAGTTTGTCGAGATTAAGCAGGACGAGGAGAATAATATGGCCCTGCTCAGCGTGAGGGACTCGGATGCGAAGGAGCAGAAGGAGATGTGGGGTGCGTAACTCCCTCCCGTCCCATGAAACTCCAGAATGCTAACGCAGCAAAACCGCACAGGTACATCATGGGCCTACCTCAAGAACTACATCATGGGCGTATCAGAAGGCCACACGGCGATCCTCCGCCTCGTGGGCGTCGGCTACCGCGCGTCCGTCGAGCAGCGCGGCGCCAAGGAGGAGTTCCCGGGCCAGCGCTTCCTGTGTCTCAAGCTGGGCTTCACGCACCCCGTGGAGGAGGGCATCCCGCGCGGCGTGACGGTGTCGACGCCGTCGCCGACGCGCATCCTGCTCGAGGGCATCGACCGCGAGGTGCTCATGTCGTTTGCCGGCCGCGTGCGCAAGTGGCGGCCCCCGGAGCCGTACAAGGGCAAGGGCGTGTTTATCAACGACCAGACCATCAAGCTGAAGCAGAAGAAGATCAAGTAGTGGCTGCGAACCGGAGGGGAGGGGTGGTGCTGGCTGCGCTTGTGTATTATAGGAGAGTGTACAGGACGGTGTACTATCTATCAGGCATATAAAATCGGCAATTACTTTTCTTCTTTCAGCTTTGCTTCTACAGTATTTTGGCTATTTGGCTTGGTATGGACATTTTCTTATTGTTTGGCGCTGAGCACTTCTTGCACCGCTTCTAGGACCTTGCCGTGAACGGCCACCGGGGCGGCCACAACGCCCTTGTTGTTGGCCAGCGTCCGCCCGACTGTGAAGTCGAGTCTCTTGCCGTGGATGTCAGTGACCTGGCCACCGGCTTCCCTCACGATGAGGTCTCCGGCCGCATGGTCCCAGATCTTCTCCTGATACTTGGCGTCGACGGGCAACCTCAAGTAGATATCGCCGGCGCCGCGGGCAATAGACCCGTATTTGGCCTGGCTGTCCATGCGCACGCTGGCGGCCGTGATGCCGAGCTTCTGCGAGATGAGCGCCTGGTCGCCGTGCGCCGAGTGGCCGGCCTCGACGCTCTCGCAGAAGGTGGCCTTGGAGAGGTCGTCGAGGGCGCGCATGGAGATGGCCTTTTCGCCGGAGAGAACACCGGTGGACAGCGGGCGGCTGGTGGCGCCGTGGCCGAGCACCGCGGAGAAGACGACGCCATTGGCGCCCTCGTCGGTCTGGTTGGCGCCG
>JAANBC010000400.1:0-29610 GCA_014621405.1 Stylonectria norvegica | reverse complement strand
ATTCTATCTTTAGTGCGATTATACTATACTAATACTCTATAAGTAATTAAGAATATAAGAGCTAATAAACCCTAAGAAGCCGCCTAATTTAATAGTAAATAAGACTATAAGTATCTCTTCTTTCTTATTATTTTATCTAACTTTAATATATTTCTAATATAATTACTAATAATTTCTATTAGGCCTAAAGAAAAAGAAAAAGTAATAGTAGTAGTAATAAATAGAGAGAAAGAGAAGAAGGAGATAGTAGTAGCTAGTTAGCTATCTAGCCTGCTATTATAGCAGATCTAGTATAATTATTACTATACTAGCCTTATATTATAAGAATAAAAATATAAAATATAGCTATTATTTACTAGAAGTAAGTAAATAAATACTCTCTTATCTTTATAATATTTCTATATTACTAACTATTTATTTTAGACTTAATAGCTAAGATATATATTACTTATTAGTCTAATTAAAAAAGTAACTACCTTATACTCCTCCTAGTAATATAACTTATTAGCAAGGTATTTATAAAGGCTCTAATTAGCAGAGCTTCTATAAGTATAGTCTTTTTTTACCTTAGTCTCTACTAACTATTATAATAGATAGAGAAGATATAAGAGCTAGGTAATATAGTAGTTTATATATTAAGTGCTACTAAGATAGCAAATTAAGCCTAATTTAGCTTTATACTAAGTGCATAAGTGCTATTCCCTAATAATAACTTACTTATTAGCAGTATTTTATATCTTATTAATATTATAAAGTATTTAATAAAGCTAGAGAAGTTACTTTTAGAGGAGCTTTATTTATATAATAGAACTATTCTAGCCCTATATAAGATATAATTATGCGGTAATATGCTAGAGAAAGAGAAGCTTAACTTTAAGTAATAGATAGTTAATAAGATAAAGCTACTTATTATAAATAATATAGAGTTATTAGAGAAGGAGAAGAAGCAGGAGAAGAAAGAGCAGGAGGAGTTAGAGAAGAAAATAAAGAAAAAAAAAGAAGATAGAAGAGGCAGACTCTCTACTAATTTTATATTAGTCACAGTAATTATAAAGTAAGTCTTTTATATATAAGAATAATAAGTTAGTAATATAGTATAGATAGTATAGCTATAATAAGTATATAATAATATATATAAGAGAATTAGTATTTTCTACTTTCTGCGCTAGTTTATTTTCCTTACTCTTTCTTTTCTTTCTTTTTACTATATTACTTTATAATTACTTTTTATTTTCCTATAAATAGGCTAGTTTTTTACTTCTTTATAGGCTTTTTCTAAGTATATTAGTATATTCTTATAAGAGCTATTAAAGCACTTAGTAAAGACTTATTAATTCTAGCTTAACTTTATAATACTTTTACTATACTTATTAAGACTATTAGCTCTATACTATTTAATTAGCCTTTTCTTTTATTTCTTTAGTTTCTTTTCTCTTCTTATTAGTATTTCTCTTATAATTATAGCGCAAGCCTAAACTAAGATATAGCTTATATCTAAAGAAACTACTATATTAATATCTAAGCTTTTTTTAAATTTAAGAGGTAGTTATTAAAATTATATTAGGTATATAGCAGATTCTATAATAATAGCTAATTATTATTATAAAGATAGCAGTCTATAAATATATAGCTTAATATCTTAGTGCCTCTATTATATATATATAGCAGGGATAGGATATTAAGTACTTAGCGCCTAAATAAAAAGTCTTAGAGGCCTAAGTATCTTATATAAAGTTAAACTAATATTAAGCTTTTAAACTTTATAAAACTACTATAAAAATATATTATCTTTTTATTAAATAANATTAGTAGGTTAGATTATTTATTTTTATTAAAAAGTAAGTTTAAGTTAGTGGTTTTAGATAGTTTAGTTATTTTACTAAGGGATTTAAATAGTAAGAAGTATTATTTATATTATTACTTAAAGTGGCAGAGATAATAGTATTTACTTTATAGCTCTTATTCTTCTTATTTAATATTTAGAATTTATTAATTATATATTAAATAAGCTTCTTATAACTTATAAGAAAGCTATAAGTTTAAATACTATTATTAATACTCTTTTTATTATTTATAACTTAAATAAAAGTCTTATATTATATAGTTAGTTCTTGTATATTTAGTATTAAAATAAGCTTAATACTTAGTTAAATAAAAACCTTTATTTGAGTTTAAGTTTATTTATAATAAAAAGAATACACTCCTTATATATAATAAAAAGAATACACTTCTTATTTATTAATAAAAATATCAGCTTTTTTAATATAACTTAATATACTCTAATCAAATAATATAAGTTTATAAGCTATAATTTATTAGGTTTTATAAGAATATTTAAGTAAAAATACTAGAAAGAAACCTTATTAAATAAATGTTTTATTATAATAAAAAGAAGAATAAAAGAATTAAAAGATTAAGAATTAAAAAATAAAAAATAAAAGATTTTAATTTCTTAAAAAAGGTTAAAATCTTTTACTAAATCTTAAAAAATATATTATAATTATAATTAAGTTAAAAAGAATAAGTTTATATAATAGTTCTTTATAAACCTTTAGTATATTATTTTATATAAAAAAGGCTTAATTTAATAAGATAACTTAGAATTTAATTTAAACTTATTATAAGATTAAAATAAAGTATTTAAGTTTTTATTTAATTATAGAGTTTTATTTAAAGGTATATATATAATATAATAGCTATAGTAAGGCTAGACTATAATAAGATAATATCTAGCTATTATTAGAAAGATATTATTAAAATAGCTTAATATTTATATAATATACATTTTTAATTAAATTCTTTATAATTTATATTATTTATATAGAAATTATAATATAAAATACATATTAAGATTTATTTAAGTATTTATAGTTTTAAAGTTAATAATATTAGAGCTATTCTTATTATTATTAAAGGTCTTATAAATATATATAATTAAGGTCTTCTTAAGCTTTCTTATAATAAATTAGAGTTATAAGAGTGATATTAGCTTTTCTTATTTTTAATAATAAAGAGTTATTATTAAGTCTATTTAAGAAATTAGTAAGACTTTTATTATTCTAGACTTTTATTAAGTTAATTATATAATATTTAAGAAGTTATTTTTTAGCTTTATAATAATTTTTTTTAATTAAGTTAATAAAGATAATAAGTAGTATTATTAATTATAAAATATTATTAATAGCTATAATTAATTAAATATATACTAATAATTATTAAAACTCTTATAATAAGAGATGAATAAAAGGTTATTCTTTTAAACTTTTATTACCTCTATATCTTAAGTCTTATTATAAGATCTTTAATAAAACTACTCTATTTTATATATTATATATTAACTTTTTAAAAAAGAAAAAAAGACTTAATATTATTTTAATTAGTCTCTTATTATAGAATATATAATCTTAGTAATAATATTAAAAATAAAATTAAGAAATACTTTATTATATCTTCTATTTAATAATTATATATTTACATATAATTTGATTAATATAGATTTACTTTAAATATAGATTAAGCTTAGGATTTATATATTAAGCTTATAATACTATAAGAAGAATTAAGATATAGGCTTTTAAAGTCTAATTTATACTTTATTAAATCTTAAGTTTTCTCTATTATTATATATTTTAAAGATTCTATTAGTTTTAAAAGTAATACTTTTATAAAAGTCTTTTTATAGTAGTAGTAGTATTAATATGCTATAGCACCCTTAGGTTAAATAGAGCTTCTATACTATAATTATTACAGGAAAAACCATTCCGCAGCAGCTATAACAGCCTATAGCTGCGTATAGCTAGTTTGCGCACAGTCCTTAAGGGGCTATAGTTACTATACTATATATACTCTTATAAATAAGACTCTATAATTAGATAAAAACTTAAATACTATATTTATAGGCCTATAATAGGTTTATATTAGATTCTAGCCTACTATATTATACCAGGCCCTCTCTTATTAAATAATATTTTAGAAATTTATAGAGGGTCCTTATATAAACCTCCCTTTATTATAATAATTAATTATAATTATAATATATTTTAGAGGGTTTAATAGAAGGTTTTAATCTTTTAAAAGAGATTTAAAACCTTCTTTTTTTATTTTTATTAGTTATTAATTATATATTTCTATCTTTATATTTATTAATAATATAGCTTTTATGCAATAAAAAGGTCCCTAATCTTTTAATCTGCTGCCTACTATCTAATCTAATAAATTATAGTTTATAAATTTATACTACCTAATTCTATTATATTAGGGGTTTGCTATGCAGTTTTAAGCCTAAAGTAGGAGGCCCTAATACTGCCTAATTAATATGCTCTCTTTTTATTACTATAGAGATTAGCACTCTTATTAATAAATAGAAAGTCTACTATTCTTATTACAGATAGATAATAGTATAGGTTTTTATTTAGCTATAGTGCTAGGCTCTAATTAGTTACTAATTATATAGGGACTAATTATATAATATAGGACCTTTTGCTCTAGGATGCAAATCCAGAGAAAAGAGTATTAGTAGCGGGATTTAAACCTATAGCTCCTCTGCAAAAAGCAGAGGGCCTGCCTAATAGGTGACTACTCTGCTATACTAATATCTTTTTATAGTATATTAAATATAAGATTATTAAGAAAAAGATTTATTAGTAGGTCTTAATAAGTATAAAATATATTATTTAATAAAGATAAAAGTTATTATATATATATTCTTTATATAGTAATTAGCCTATATCTTTAAGTAAACTAATTTAATAATAATTACTTTATATATAAAGAAATCCTTAGTTTTTCTTATTAAATAGTAGTAATTATATACTTTTTAATATAAAGCTATAGTATAAATACCTAATATTAGAATCTACTAAGAATTTCTATAAGATTAGAGAAGAAACTATTATTATTATAGCTCTTAGATAGATTAATAGTAAGGCTGACCTATTTCTTAAATAAAAGCTATAGAATCTCTAAAATATTAACTTAAAAAGCTATAAATACTTTATATTAGCTAAGACTAATAAGCTATATTAAGAGAAGACTGCTTATATTAAGAAAATACTTGCCTATTTTATATACTATTATAGCTATTAATTATACTAATATAAGATAAAAATTAAAAGCTAATATTAACTTCTCTCTAATAAAGAACTTTAAAAACTATAATTATAGAACTATTTAGAGATTTTATAGAAAAGTATTATTAGTTAGTATTAGAACTTAAAGTAAATTAGGATTTATAATCTCTTTTATACTTAAATCTAATTCTTTATATATAATTACTAAAGTAATCTTATTTTTAAGCCTAATCTTAGAAAGAATAATAAGAACTCTAATTCTTTAAGTATAATAATAACCTATTAAAGAAACTCTTAAGAAAATAAAAGCCTAATTAATAAGAGAGTACTAAAAGAACTACTTTAAATAAATATTAAAAAGACCCCTAAAGCTCTAGACTTATTAAGCTTCTTATTAACTTATTTATATTTATTAAATAGTCTAAGCTATTAAGTAATTCTTAGAAGATTTCTAAGAAATATTACTATAAGTAATAGTTTAAATAAGAACTGATAATTAGTAGTAACTAATATCTAAGTAAGTTATAATTTAATAGAAAAAAGAGATTCTCTTATAACTAATAGGGGATTATTAGTCTTTAGGTTATTAATAATCTCCCTAGCTTTAAAACTTATTAAGAAACTAATTAAGCACTTTTTAATAGTGTCTCTAGCCTTAAAAAAGAAACAGATATTTAAAAATACCTATTCTTCTTCTTATTCTATCTTATTATTAAACCTATAAAGTAAAAAAAAAAAAAAATTATAAGTAATATTAAGAAGTAAGTTTTATATTACTTAGCCTAAGACTTAGCTCTTTTTAAAACTCTCTTAAGAATTAAATTCTTATTAATATTCTCCTTTAGAATCTCTATTTTCTCTATAGTAATTCTAAAGATATCTATAATATATTATATCTATTTAATTAATAGCCTGCTATAACCTGCCTTTAAGCTATTATTAAGCTTTAAAAATAAAGAACTAAGTCCTAAACTTAGTAAGAAGAGAGAGAACTCCTAAAAAAGGTACCTCTTATATATATAAGACTAAGAATACTTATCTTCTTAAAAGTATAAGTAAAGATAAGTTAGACTCTATAAATAAACTATATATTCTATAAGCTCTATAATATACTTAAATACTAGAGGGATATTAGCCTATAGTAATAGTAAAATAGATTTTTACTATTAATACTAATAATATTTAAGAGCTTTTAATTAATATATAAAATAACTTAAGTAAAGAGAATAGTAGATTATATTTATATTTTAAACTAAAAGATATAAAGAAATTTTAATTAAGTATTACTTATAATATTTACTTTAATAATATAAAGAAGAATAATTATATACTTATATAAAAAAGCTATTTATAGTTTACTAATATATTATAGTAATATATATTTAAAAGCTAGGATTATTATAACTTATTAATAGTAAATATTCTATATCTTCTTTTTAGGCTAGCCTTAGACTAGTATATAAGAGACTTAAATAAAAAGACCTATTAGAAGCTTTAAAACTAAGAAATAAAAGTAAGATATTAAATTATATAATTAAAAATAAGATTTAATATCTGCCTAAAAGTTGCTTTATAAGTATTATAGGCTAAATAATTTACTATTTAAGATATAATTAAGTAATAAGATTTCTAGACTTAAATATTAAAGATCTAATATTTAATAAAGATAATAAAATATAAATAAATATATTTAATAATAATTATATAGTCTAAACTAAATTATACTCTCTAAGAGAACTTCTTATAAGCCTTATTTAAAGAAAGTCTTAAAAAATAGACTATAGTATATAAATTAAGAATAGCTAATACCTATATAAAGATAATATATAAAATATAAAAGAAATAAGCTAGTTAAAAAGGCTAAAGCTTAGAATTATATAGCTAAGGCAACTCTAATTACTAAGCTTAGTCTGCAGCAAATAATAGAGAAAGCTACTTTCTATATACTAATAGTAATATAGAAAAAATGCCTCTGCTAAGTTATAGAGAAAACCTAATAAGAAGTCTCTAATTATATTATAACTCTTAATTAAGTTATAAGAGTCTATCTTTATTAATCTAATAATACTAATAATTAAGACTAATATTAGCTTAAATAGCTTTAAGTAGGACTAATTTAAAGTAAATATCTCTACTTATTACTAATAATACTTAAGAAGAACTAGAGATATTTTACTTTAAATTAGAGAAAGTTATTTAAAAGCTTTAAGATATAATACTAAAGGCTAATAGCTAGTACTATCTATTCTTAGATATATTCTAATAAGTCTCTTATTATATAAAGATCTTTATAATAAATAAAGTTAATATAAGCTAAGAAATAAATATTAAAGAGAAGAAGATTAAGGCTAAATAGAAGTATCTTATTAATAAAGACTTTTATAGATTTATTAAAGAATCTAAGGTATATAAAGATTAAAAAGAGATAGTTAATTTTATCTTAGACTTAATTAAAAAACTAAACTAACTAAGTAGAAAGAGTCTTATTATAAAGATTATTATTAAATTTAAGAAGCTATAGTTATAAAAATATTAATTAACTAAGAAAGCAGCGACACTAGAGTAATTAGTAAGATTTATATATATATAAATTACTATTACTTCTAACCTCTTAATTACTATTACTTAGAAAATTTATATAGATTTAGAAGCTATATAATTAGTAATTTCCTAAGAAATACTTTAGTTTATAGACTAAGTATTTTTTAATATTATTTATAATATTAGACTTAATAATATAAAATAGACTAAAATAATAAGTTAAGTAGAGTTTATTATTTATATTTTAAAGTAATAAAACTAATAACTAATAATTATAAAAGCTAAAATAAGTATATAAATATTAAAATACTTATTAATAGAGCTCTTATTAAAATAGGAGTTTAATATTTCTTATAATATTAATATCCTAAATTTCTCTAATAAAATTATAATTAAATTATATAATAATTTATATATATTAGTAATAATTTATAATTATAGGTATATTAGCTAATAAGAGATAAAAAGTAAAAAAGATATAATAATACTAGGGTGTAATACTCTAATTATTAAGATATTTATATATAAAAAGATAAAAGAGAGAAGAGACTACTTATTTATTCTTAAATATAAAAAGATAATAAGAGTAATTATTTAAAAACCGGATTTTATTTTTACTATAAATAAGTTAAGATAACCCCTAAGAATATAATATAATAAAAGGTTAAATATACTTTAGGACTTTACTTTAAAAGATAAAGTAATAGAGATATTCTAAGTATATATTCTAAAAATTACTTAAAATAACTCTTTAAGTAAGGAGTTTCTTATAAAATACCTATCTAACTATAAGATATTAAACTAGAAATATAATACTATTAGAAAGTATTATAAATTACTGCTAATATTAGAGAAAGCTATTTAAATAAGCACTAAATAGAGTATAGATTAAGTAAAAATATAAGTAAATCTTATAAAATAAAGTAAATATATAGCTTAAATAACTCTAGCTAGTAATAGATAGCTATTAAATACTATTACTAATAGGCTACTTTATAATAAAGATATAATATAACACTTAGGCTAGAATATTTTAGGCTATACTTAAAAAGCAGAACTTAATACTAATATTAAGCTTAATATTAGCTATATCTAATACCTTTTTAAGCTAAAAACTATAAATAATATTAAAATATATACTTAGGATAATAAGATTATATAAAAACTAGTAACTCTAGTTAATAACTATTTACTATTATAAGAAGACTATAATATTATTAATATTTTAATAAAGAAACAATTAAACATACTTTTAATTAATAACTAATATAAGAAGAAAATAGTATTATAAGTATATTTTATAAGAATTAAGAATAAGAAATTTATTAACTAAATCTTTAGTAAACTCTATAAGTAGAGCTATATAAAATAGGCTATATAGCTTACTCTCTTTATAAGCCTAGTATTTATAGTATAATAGAAGATTAAAAGAGCTAATAAGAGCTAAGTAGTTATAGATCTTTATATCTTAGATAGTATCTCTATAGTAAATACCTATTTAATACTACTTTAAGTAGATATAATTACTAAGCTATAAGAGAAATAATTTATAAGTACTATTAATATATACTTCTTTTTTTATTAATTCCTAATATATTAAAAATACTAAGACTACTTTATTATAATAAGCTATTATAAATTAAAGAAATCTAAAATAGTTTTAATAAGATTTAAGAACTCTTTAATATATATTTAAAAATATATAAATAGTATCTTAAGAGATTATAAGAACTTTATTATAGCCTTTATTAATAATATTATTATCTTTTTAAATATAAAAAAAGAGCACTTTAAATATATAAAAGTAATATTTAAGCTATTTATAGAGAAGAATATTATACTTATTTTTTTAAAATTATTTCTTAGCTACTTCTCTATTTAGCTTTTAGGATTTCTTATAGATAGCCTTAGGATATCTAATATAAAAAAGAGAGTAACTGCCCTATAAAAGCTTAAGTTTCTAAGAATACTTTAAGAACTAGAATAATAAATAGAAATAGTTAAATAGCTATAATATCTTATTATATAATTTATACTATAAATAGAGCTCTTTTAAATATAAAAGACTAAGATATTAGCTATAAAATAAGAGGCAAACCTTATATTTATAGTAATAAGATAAAAAAATATATATAATAAAAGCAACCTTTTAAAAAAACTTTAAAAAAGTTATATAATTCTAAGATATTACTCTTACTCTTACTAACTTAAAGATAATTTATTACTTTATATTTAAATAAATTATATTTATTTAGCTTAATATATTCTAAGATAAAATAAAAGTAATTATCTTCTATTTAATAGAAATATATAAATAGAACTATAAGTCTTATATTCTAAGTAATATAATCTAGCTAATTATATATATAAGCTAAGCTTTTAAGAATATAAAAAGCTAGTACTAGCCTATAGAAATAGAAATAGGCTGCCTAATCTAAGTAGTTTATAAGTTATATATAATAATATAATTATTAAAATAACTAGTAATAATACTTATAGATTATATAGCTATATACTTTATTATATAATAGATCTTACTCTTTATTATAAATATATAAGTAAATAACTAGTTAGCCTTAGCTTTAAGATACTTATTAATATTTAATCTTATAGTAATATATATCTCTAGAGTTACTAATATAAGTATAGATATATTCTTATAACTATTAGCAGACTATAGTATAAAAAATAGAGAAGAATTAGAAGAACTTAATAGAATTTAAAATAATAATACTCTTATAAAATAAGTATTTATATTCTTAAAGATATCTATTAACTCTCTGCTTAAATAGAATATTATTAAAATATATTAGCTATTATTAAAATAGAAAGATATTTTAAATTAGCTAGAAGAATATAATAAGAAGATTAAAGTCTCTTTTTATTAAGTAGATAATCTCTTATATTTAATAAAATATAATAGAAATTATTAACTCTACTTATTAGAAGTAATAATAAATAAAGTTATTATAGAAGTATATTAATAGAAGTTTTACTTAAGAAAAAATAGAATATAATAAGATTTCTAAATAAGCTTTATTATTAAATACTTAATAAAGAAATATAAGAAATATATATTAGAATACAATACTTATAGGCAGAACTAAATTAATAGGAAACTTCTTTTTAAGAAGATAATTCTAATAACTTCCCTATTAATTCCCTTCTATACTATTATAATAGACTTTATTATAAAATTACTAATTATTAACTTAATAAGGCACTCTTAAGCCTCCTAAAATAGTATATTATTTAATATCTTAATAATAATAACTAATAAATTTACTAAGATATAC
This sequence comes from Stylonectria norvegica, assembly GCA_014621405.1. NCBI lineage: Eukaryota > Fungi > Ascomycota > Sordariomycetes > Hypocreales > Nectriaceae > Stylonectria > Stylonectria norvegica. The sequence goes on along the minus strand of JAANBC010000400.1, from coordinate 18,704 downwards.
CTGCTAATTTTAAAAAATAACTAGTATATTATTAAAGACTAAGTAAAGGCACTATATATAGAACTACTATAAGCTAATTAAGGGATTTCTTATATTATTATATTAGATTAAGATATAAAATTCCTATTAGAATTCTAGATATAGCTATAGAAATTATTTAAAAGTAGGTTATACTTCTTAATTATATAGTATTTTTAAATAGATAGGTTATTAAAGTAATAAAACTAAACTATAGAAATTATACTATAGTTCTTTATAAGTAATTATTTAAAGAAACTATAGGTATTTGCACTAATTACTATCTAATTCTTACTAAATAACTCCTATATAGAAGTAATTAAAACCACTTTTAATAAGTTAGTAATTAATATAAGAATAAATAATAAATAGAGATACTTTAAGAATTAAAAATAACTTATAAACTAAACCTTTCTTTAAAATAAAGTAGTAATATTTATTGCCTTTATATAGGTAGTAATAAAATACTATTATAATAAAAAATACTAAGTATTAGAGTTTAAATTAAATAACTAAGTCTAGCTAGAGCTAAGAAAGAAGGCAAATATTAATTATTATATAGCTAATAACTAAGTTTAAAAGCTAAAAAAGAGATAAACTAGTCTTTATAAAATTCTTAAATAAGTTAGGTATCTAGCTTATTGCCTTAAGATAAAGAATAATTTTAATATTTATTTAATAATATTAGTAATATATTTAAGATAAGTAATAGAATCTTAAGAGAGGCCAGATAAAGCTATAAAAGTGTCTTATAATAAGGCATACTAGCTAGATAGTATAAGTTAGGAGATTAATTAGATATTAAATATAAGAGTTATTAACTAAAAAGAAATAAAAATAATATAATAATATCTTATTAGTTAGAAAGAATAGTCTAATAACTATAATATTTAGCTAAAATAAGAGGCTATTTAAGTAAAAAAGCTTATTAAGAAGTTCCAGGCTTAATAAGCTAAATAGGAGGAGTTAGTAATATATATTATAATAGTATAAAGCAAGCTCTAATTATAATATAAGTAACCTAAGGCTAAAGATCTAGCACTAACTCTAATACTTTAAAAGTTAATACTTAAAATATTAATAAAATAAGATAAAGAATATCTTAAAAAATAATAAGATATAAAAGAAACTAGCTTAAGTCTTAGCTAAAAGCTTATAAAATTTATACTACTTAAATAATATATAAAAAGGCTAAGAAAGGCTAAAAAGTAAAGAGATAAAAGAGATTATACTAAGCTATTAAAAGTATAAAAGAGAGATACTCTTATACTTAAAGATAGTTACTTTAAATAATCTACTATAGATTTCTAATTAATAAGATTAGCTAGCTACTATTTATATATTATTATAGACTAGCTAGAGAAATAGCAGTAATTTACTATAAAATATATAAAAGCCTAGAGATATATATAGTATAATTAGCTAGCTATACTTATATATATAAAAATAATATCCTCTACTACTAAAGCTTCTCTTTTCTCTTTTTTTCTTTATATTATAGCTATCTTTTACTACCTCTTAGTATTATAAATAGCTTAAAAGCTATAAATTACTAAAACTTCTATCTCTCTCTTATTTTTAACTTATAGTAATATTATACTTAGTATTTATAAGACTAAAAATAAACCTTTTATTATCTTTTAAATAGCTAAAAATAACTTATTTTATAATATTAAGTACTATAAAAAGTTTTATATTAACTTAACTAAGAATAAGCCTACTCTCTCTTATATAAACTATTATTATACTCTTTAGCTTTATAGCTATAAAAATAAGTTCTTTTAGTATTATTTTACTAATTAAGCTAAGACTAAGTAATTTATAATAAAGAAGTTCTACTCTTAAGCTATTAAGAATAGATATAACTTGGATTATAGCTTCTTCTTTATAAAATATAATTTATATTTTCTCTTAATTAAATACTATAACTAATATATTATTAAGTAATAATTAAGTAATATTAAGTTTAATAAAAACCTTACTAAGATTAACTTTAATAAGCTAGTTATATATTATAATCTTATAACTAGTTTTAAGTACTCTTTTTAATTTATAATATTTACTTTTTATAATATTTAAGGCTGCTTTTTACTTTATACTTTAAAAAATAAAAGTAAGAGCCCTATAAAGCTCTTATTAAAGCTGCTTTAGTAAAAGGGCTTTACTAGTATTTATTAAGCTAATATTATAGACCTAATTAAGCTTATAATTAGAGTAATAGAGCTCTTACTTCTCTTTACTATTACTATTAAATAGGGTCTTATAAATAAAATAATCTTAGAGAAGCTTAAATACTTACTTAAACTTAAGAAATATATTAGAGAGACTTAAGAAATTCTTAATATTTATATATATTTAAAGAAGTTATTTATTAAAACTTTAATAAAAAAGGCTAAGAATAATATAAAAACTAGCAAATTAATTCTTACTAGCTATTATAGCTATAAGGTAATTAATATTAATACTATTCTCTTTACTAATATAGTAAAGACTTTAATATATAATATCTATAAATAAAGTATCTTTAATCTCTTATTCTTATATATTATCTTTAAGTATAAGAAGAATAATAGTTTAAAATACCTATTTAATAATAATAATAAGAGAATTATAGTAATTTAAAGCCTTATTAAGTTCTTACCTATACTATTTAAAGCCTTTATTATTAAGTAGCTTATTAATACTATTAAAAAAAAAGAAGCCTATTACTATTACTATTCTTTATATTAATAATAAGGCTATAGTCTTTTTAAATAAAAATAAAGTAATTTTAATAAGGCAATATATACTATTATTTATATTAAAATATAAATAATATATATCTTAATAAGATAGTATAATGCCTTAGCTTCTAAAATACTTAAGTTATATATTTTAACTTTATAATATATATTATATTAGTCTTATACTACTTAGTTATAAAAGCCTATTATAATATAAATAACCTTATTATATTTTATAACTTTAAAGTAATAAAAATAATACTTTATAATATTATTACTAAGAGTAGTTTATTAGGCTAATTATATAGCTTTTATTTAGATTTAAATACTAGATTTAGCTAGTTTTTTAAGAATAACTCTCTTTATCTTATTTATACTTAGCTAATACTTAAGCTAATAATTTAAAGCAGTTAGACTTAAGCTATTAAAAATAATATTATAGAGATTATAAATACTACTATAATTAACTAAAAGGCATAGGATAACTATAGTAATTTAGCAAAAAGTAAGAGATTTATAAAGAGTTTCTTAAATATAAGTCTTATTAAGTAATAAAGTAATAAAGTAATATAATATAAGGCAATATAACTTAGATTTATAATTAAAGAAGATAAGAAGTAAAATAAATAGGGGACTATTAGCAGATAGCTTAGAGATAGCCTAATAAAATAGACTAATTATCTCTAACTTATATATATTTCTTAAGTAAAACCCTAAGTAATTATAGTATATTTATAACTCTAATACTAATATATAAGAGATTAGAAGTATATTATATATCTTAATAAGATAATTATAAAGAGTAATTAAGAATCTTTATAAAGAAGCCTAAGATATTTCCTTTTATTTATTTTCTTAAGAAATTATAATAATTACTAATAATAATAAGTTAAGTAAAGATAATAACCTATAAAAAGCTAGGATTTAAGAAAAGAATTTAAAAGAGCTATATTATAAATAAAATAAAGATCCTATAAGATTATAACTCTAAATAAGATATAGATTACTAAAGAATTTATAAAGATATTATAAGTAGTATATTTTTCTTTCTTATTTAAAGAACTTAATATAGAATATATTAAGAATACTTATAATATTTTAGCAAATTTTTAGAAGATTTCTCTAGGATTTACTAAGATATTTATAATTAAACCCTAGATTTTCTAGAGGACTTATAGCAGATCTTATAGAGATCTCTAGGGACATATTAAAAGATTTTAAGAGATTCCCCTGCAGATTTAAATAAAGAATTTCTTAGGAAAACTTAGAGAACTCTTAAATAACTAGCTTTTCTTTTTTCTTAAAAAGAGGCATTTTTATTATATTTACTATTATTAGTTATTATATATATATTTCTTATATAGTAATCAGCCTATACCTCTAAGTAGACTAATCTAGCAGTAATCACCCTATATATAGAGAAATCCCTAGCCTCTCTTATTAAATAGTAGTAATTATATATTTCCTAATATAGAGCTATAGTATAAATACCTAATATTAGAATTAACTAAGGATTCTTATAAGATTAGAGAAGAAACTGCTGCTATTATAGCCCCTAAATAGACTAGTAGTAAAGCTAATTTATTCCTTAGGTAAAAGCTATAGAATCTCTAGGATATTAACCTAAAGAGCCGCAAATACTTTATATTAGCTAAGACTAATAAGCTATACTAAGAGAAGGCTGCTTATATTAAGAAAGTGCTTACCTATCTTATATACTACTATAGCTACTAATTATATTAATATAAGGCAGAAATTAAAAGCTAATATTAACTTCTTTTTAATAAGAAACTCTAAAGACTATAATTATAGGACTACTTAAAGACTTTATAGAAAAGTATTATTAATTAGTATTAGGACCTAAAGTAAGTTAGGATTTATAACCTTCTTTATACTTAAATCTAATTCTTTATATATAACTATTAAAGTAATCTTATTCTTAAGCCTAATCTTAAAAGGAATATTAAGAACTCTAATCCCCTAAATATATTAATAATTTATTAGGGAAACTCTTAAGGAACTAAGAGCCTAATTAATAAGAGAGTATTAGAGGAATTACCTTAAGTAAGTATTAAAAAGACTCTTAAAGCTCTAGACTTATTAAGCTTTTTATTAGCTTGCCTATACTTATTAGATAGCCTAAGCTACTAGGCAATCCTAGGGGGATTTCTAAGAAATACTACTATAAATAGCAGCTTAAATAAGAACTAATAATTAGTAGCGACTAATATCTAAGCAAGCTATAGCTTAGTAGGAAAAAGAGGTTCTCTTATAATTAATAGGGGATTATTAGCCTTTAGGTTATTAATAATCTCTCTAGCCTTAGAACTTATTAAAGAACTAGCTAAGCACTTTCTAATAGTGCCCCTAACCTTAAGAAAGAAATAGGTATTTAAGAATACTTATTCTTCTTTAAATCTATAGAATAGAAAAGAAGTAAAACTATTAATAATACTAAGAAGCGAGTTTTATATTATTTAGCCTAAGACTTAGCTCTTCTTAAAACCCCTTTAAGAGCTAAGTTCTTATTAGTATTCTCCTTTAGAATCTCTACTTTTTTTTATAATAGTTTTAAAGATACCTATAAAATATTATATCTACTTAGCTAATAGTTTATTATAACCTGCCTTTAAGCTATTATTAAGCTTTAAAAATAGAGAACTAAGCCTTAGACTTAGTAAAGAGAGAGAGGACTCTTAAAGAAGGCATCCTTTATATATATAAGGCTAGGGATACTCTTCTTTTTAGAGGCATAAATAAAGACAGGTTAGACTCTATAGATAAACTATATATCCTATAAGCTCTGTAATATGCCTAAATACTAGAGGGATATTAGCTTATAGTAATAGTAAAATAGATTTTTACTATTAATACTAATAGTATATAAGAACTCCTAGCTAGTATATAAAGTAACTTAAGTAGAGAAAATAGTAGATTATATCTATATTTTAAACTAGAAAATATAAAGAAATTCTAACTAAGTGCTATCTATAATATTTACTTTAATAATATAGAGGAGAATAATTATATACCTATATAGAAAAGCTATCTGCAGTTTACTAATATATTATAGTAATATATATCTAGAAGCTAGGATTATTATAACTTGCTAGTAGCAAATATTTTATATTTCCTTCTTAATCTAGCCCTAGATTAATATATAAAAGATCTAAATAAGAAGACTTATTAGAAGCTTCTAGACTAAGAGATAGAAGTAAGATACTAAATCACAAGGTTAGAGATAAGATTTAGCATCTATTTAGAAGTCACCTTATAAGTATTATAGGCTAAATAATTCACTGTCTAAGATATAGTTAAGTAATAGGATTTCCAGACTTAAATATTAAAGGTTTAATACCTAATAAAGGCAGTAAAATATAAATAAATATACCTAATAATAATTATATAGTTTAAACTAGATTATACCCTTTAGAAGGACTTTTTACAGGCCCTATTTAAGGGAAGTTTTAAAGAATAGACTATAATATATAAGTTAAGAATAGCTAATACTTATATAAAGGTAATATGCGGAATATAGAAGAAATAAGCCAGCTAAGAAGGCTGAAGCTTAAGACTATATAGCTAAGGTAACCCTAGCTATTAAGCTTAGTCTGCGGTAAATAGTAGAGGAAGCTATTTCTTATATACTAGTAGTAATAGGGGAAGGATGCCCCTACTAAACTATAGAGAGAACTTAGCAAGGAGCCCCTAATTATATTATAACCCTTAACTAAGTTATAAGAGTCTACCTCTGCTAATTTAGTAATACTAATAGCTAGAACTAATACTAGCTTAAGCAGCCTTAAATAGGACTAACTTAAAGCAGGCACCTTTACTTATTATTAATAATACTTAGAAAGAACTAGAGATACCTTACTCTAAATTAGAGAAAGTTATTTAAGAGCTTTAAAATATAATATTAGAAGCTAATAGCTAGTATTACCTATTATTAGATATATTTTAATAGGTCTCTTATTATATAAAGACCTTTATAATAAATGAAATTAATATAAGCTAAGAAATAAATACTAAAGAGAAGGAGGTTAAGGCTAAATAGGAGTACTCTATTAATAAAGACTTTTATAGATTTATTAAAGAATCTAAGGCATATAAAGATTAGAAGGAGATAGTTAACTTTATCTTAAACTTAGTTAAAAAACTAAACTAGTTAAGTAAGAAGAGTTTTATTATAGAGATTATTACTAAATTTAAGAAGCTATAGCTATAGAAATACTAACTAACTAAGAAAGCAGCGGCGCTAGGGTAACTAGTGAGATTTATATATATATAAATTACTATTGCCTCTAACTCTTTAATTACTATTACTTAGGAAATCTATATAGATTCAGGGGCTATATAATTAGTAATCTCCTAAGAAATACTCTAATTTATAGATTAGGTATCCTTTAATACCACCTATAGTATAAGACTTAGCAGAGTAGAATAGACTAAAGTAATAGATTAGGCAGAGTTTACTATTTATATTTTAAGGTAGTAGAACTAATAACTAGTAGTTATAGAAGCTAGAATAGGTATATAAGTATTAGAATACCTATTAATAAGGCTTTTATTAGGATAGGAGTTTAATATATTTTATAGTATTAATATTCTAAACTTCTTTAGTAAAATTATAATTAAATTATATAATAACCTATATATATTAGTAATAATTTATAATTACAGGTATATTAGCTACTAAAAGATAAAGAGTAAGAGAGATATAATAATATTAGGGCGTAATACCCTAGCTATTAAGGCCTTTATATATAGAGAGGTAGAAGAGAGGAGAGATTACCTATTTACCCCTAAGTATAAAGGGATAATAGGAGTAATTATCTAGAAACTAGAATTTATTTTTACTATAAATAAGTTAAGATATCCCTTAAGAATATAATATAATAAAAGGTTAGGTATATTTTAGGACTTTACCTTAAGGGATAAAGCGGCAGAGATATTTTAAGTATATATTCTAGAAATTACTTAAAATAACTCCCTAAATAGGGAGTTCCTTATAAAATACCTGTCTAACTATAAGGCGCTAAGTAAGAAATATAATACTATTAGAAATAATTATAAATTACTACTAATATTAGAGGAAGCTACTTAGATAAGTATTAAATAGGGCGCAGATTAAGCAAAGATATAGGCAGACCTTGCAGAATAGAGTAAATATATAGCTTAGATAACCCTAGCTAGTAATAGATAGCTGCTAGATACTACTACTAATAGGCCACCCTATAGTAAAGATACTATATAGTATTATAGCTAGAATATCTTAGGCTATGCCTAGAAAGTAGGACTTAATACTAATACTAAGCTTAGTATTAGCTGTATCTAATATCTTCCTAAGCTAAAGACTATAAATAGTATTAAAATATGCGCCTAAAATAAGGAGATTATATAGAAACTAGTAACTTTAATTACTAACTACTTACTATTATAGGAAGACTGCGGCGCTATTAATATCCTAATAGATAAATAGTTAAAGATACTCTTAGTTAATAACTAATATAAAAAGAAAGTAGTATCTTAAATATATCCTATAGGAATTAAGAATAAGGAATTTATTAATAAAATCTTTAGTAAACTCTATAAGTAGGGCTATATAAAATAGGCTATATAGCCTACTCTCTTTATAAGCCTAGTATTTATAGTATAGCAGAAGGTTAAAGAAGCAGATAAGGGCTAAGTAGTTATAGATCTCTATGCCTTAAATAGCATCTCTATAGTAAATGCCTACTTAATGCCACTCTAAGCAGATATAATTATTAAGCTATAAAGGAAATAATTTATAAGTGCTATTAATATACACTTCTTCTTTTATTAATTTCTAATATATTAGAAGTATTAGGACTGCTTTACTATAGTAAGCTACTGCAAATTAAAGAAATTAAAAGTGGCCTTAATAGAGTTTAAAAACTCCTTAGTATATATCTAGAGATATATAGATAGTATCCTAAGAGACTATAAGGACTTTACTATAGCCTTTATTAATAATATTATTATCTTCTTAGATATAAAGAAAGAGTATCTTAAATATATAGAGGCGATATTTAGGCTATTTATAAAAAAGAATATTATACTTACCCCCCTAAAATCATTTTTTAGCTATCTCTTAGTCTAACTCTTAGAATTCCTAATAGATAGCCTTAGGATATCTAATATAAAAAAGAGAGTAGCTGCCTTATAGAAGCTTAAGTTCCTAAGAATACTTTAAGAATTAAAGTAATAAATAGGGATAGTTAGATAACTAAGATATCTTATTATATAATTCGCGCTATAAATAGGGCTCCTCTAAATATAAAAGACTAAGATACTAGCTATAGGATAAGATATAAATCTAATATTTATAGTAATAAGGCGAAAAATATATATAGTAAAAGTGATATTCTAAGGAAACTCTAAGGAAGTTATGCAATTCTAAGATATTACCCTCACCCTTATTAACTTAAAGGTAATCTACTACTTTATGCCTAAATAGACTATATTTATCTAGCTTAATGCATTCTAAGATAGGATAGAGGCAATTATCTTCTATCTAGTAGAAATATTTAAATAGGACTATAAGTCTTACATTCTAGGCAATATAATCCAGCTAATTATATATATAAGCTAAGCCTTTAAGAATATAGAAAGCTAGTACTAGCCTATAGAAATAGAGGTGGGCTGCCTAGTCTAGGTAGTCTGCAAGCTGCATATAATAATATAATTATTAGAATAACTAGTAATAATACTTATAGATTATATAGCTATATACTTTATTATATAGTAGACCTTACTCTTTATTATAAATATATAAATAAATAACTAGCTAGCCTTAGCCTTAGGGTATTTATTAATATTTAACCTTATAATAATATATATTCTTAGGGTTACTAATATAGGCATAGACGCGCTCTCGCAACTATTAGCAGACTATAGTATAGAGAATAGGGGAGGACTAGGAGAACTTAATAGGATCTAGGATAATAATACCCCTATAAAACGGGTATTTATATTCTTAAAGGTATTTATTAACCCTCTACTTAGGCAGAATATTATTAAGATATACTAGCTATTACTAAAATAGAAAGATATTCTAAACTAGCTAAAAGAATATAATAAGAAGATTAGAGTCCCTTTTTACTAAGTAGATAACCTCTTATATCTAATAGAGTATAATAGAAACTGCTAACTCTACTTATTAAAAGTAGCAGTAAATAAAGTTATTATAAAAGCGTACTAATAAAAGTTCTACTTAAGAAAGAATAAAATATAATAAGATCTCTAAGTAAGCTTTATTATTAAATATTTAATAAAAAAATATAAGAAGTATATATTAGAATATAATATTTATAGGCAGAATTAGACAGATAGAAAACTTCCCCTTAAGAAGATAATTCTAATAACTTCCTTACTAATCCTCTTTTATATTATTATAATAGACTTTATTATAGGGTTACTAATTATTAACTTAGCCAGGTACTCTTAGGCCTCCTGAAATAATATACTATTTAATACTTTAATAATAGTAACTAATAAATTTACTAAGATATGCCTGCTAATTCTAGGAAATAATTAGTATATTACTAAAGACTAGATAAAGGCGCTATATATAGAGCTACTGCGGGCTAATTAGGGGATTCCCTATACTATTATATTAGATTAAGATGCGAAATTCCTATTAGGATTCTAAATATAGCTATAGAAATCATTCGGGAGCAGGCTATACTTCTTAACTGCATAGTATCCTTAGATAGATAGGTTATTAGAATAGCAGAACTAGACTATAGAAATCATACTCTAGTTCTTTATAAGTAACTATTTAAGAGAACCTTAGGTATTTGCACTAATTACTATTTAATTCTTATTAAATAACTTCTATATAGAGATTATTAAGGCTACTCTTAGTAAGTTAGTATCTAATATAAAAATAAATAATAGATAAAGATACTTTAAGAATTAAGAATAACTTATAAACCAGACCTTTTTTTAGAATAAGGTAGTAATATTTATTGCTTTTATATAAGTAGTAATAAAGCGCTATTATAATAGAAAATACTAAGTATTAGAATTTAAGCCAGGCAATTAGGTCTAGTTAGAGCTAGAGAAGAAGGCAAATATTAGTTATTATATAGCTAATAACTAAGTTTAGAAGCTAAAGAAGAGATAAACTAGTCCTTATAAAATTCTTAAATAAGTTAGGTATCTGGCCTACTGCCTTAAGATAAAGGATAACCTTAATATTTATCTAATAATATTAGTAGTATACCTAAGATAAGCAACAGAACCCTAAAGAAGGCCGGGTAAAGCTATAAAAATGCCCTATAATAAGGCATACTAGCTAGATAGTGCAAGTTAAAAGATTAATTAAATACTAGATATAAGAGTTATTAATTAGAAAGAAGTAAAGATAATATAATAGTATCTTATTAATTAGAAAGAATAGCCTAATAATTATAATATTTAGCTAGAATAAGAGGCTATTTAAGTAGAAGAGTTAGTTAAGGAGTTTTAGGCTTAATAGGCTAAGTAGGAGGAGTTAGTTATGCATACTATAATAGCGCAAGGCAAGCTCTAATTATAATATAAGTAACCTAAGACTAAAGATCTAGTATTAACCCTAACACTTTAAGAGTTAATACTTAAGGCATTAATAAGGTAAGACAGAAGGCATCTTAGGAAATAATAGAATGCAAAAGAAACTAGTCTAAGTCTTAGCTAGAAGCTAGTAAGATTTATACTACCTAAATAATATATAGAAAGGCTAAGAAAGGCTAAGAAGTAAAGGGGCAGAAGAGATTGCGCTAAGCTATTAAGAGTATAAAAGGGAGATGCTCTCACACCTAAAGATAATTGCCCTAGGTAATCTACTATAGATTTCTAATTAACAAGATCAGCTAGCTATTATTTATATATTACTACAGACTAGCTAGGGAAATAGCAGTAATTCACTATAAAATATATAAAAGCCTAGAGGCATATATAGTATAATTAGCTAGCTATACTTGCATATATAAAAATAATATTCCCCACTGCTAAAGCTCCTCTTTCCTCTCTTTTTCTTTATATTATAGCTATTTCTTACTACCTCTTAGTATTATAGATAGCCTAAAAGCTATGGATTACTAAGACTTCTATCTTTTTTTTTATTCCTGACTTATAGTAATATTATGCCTAATACTTGCAAGACTAGAAATAAGCCCCCTATTACCTTCTAAGTAGCTAAAGGTAACTTATCCTATAATACTAAGTATTATAAAAAGTTCTATACTAACTTAACTAAGAATAAGCCTACCCTCTTCTATATAAGCTATTATTATGCTCTTTAGCTTTATAGCTATAAAAACAAGTTCCCTTAGTATTATTTTACTAACTAGGCTAAGATTAAGCAGTCTATAGTAAAGAAGTTCCGCTTTTAAGCTATTAAGAACAGATATAACTCGGATTATAGCTCCTCCTTTGCGAAGTATAGTCTATACTTCCCCTTAATTAAATACTATAACTAATATATTACTAAATAGTAATTAAATAATATTAAATTTAATAAAGATCTTATTAAGATTAACTCTAATAAGCTAGTTATATATTATAACCTTATAACTAGTCCTGATTGCCTTTTTTAATTTATAATATCTACTTTTTATAATACCTAGGGCTGCTTCCTGCCTTATACCCTAAAGAATAAGAATAAGAGCCTTATAAAGTTATTATTAAAGCTGCTCTAGTAAAAGGGCTTTACTAGTATCTATAAGGCTAATACTATAGACCTAATTAAGCTTATAGTTAGAGTAATAAAGCTCCTACTCCTCTTTACTATTACTATTAAATAAGATCTTATAGATAAGATAACTCTAAAGAAGCTCTAATATATACTTAAACTTAAGGACTATATTAGAGGAACCTAAAGGATTCTTAATATCTATATATACCTAGAGGAGTTATCTATTAAGACTTTAGTAGAGAAGGCTAAGAATAATATAAAGGCTAGCAAACTAATTCTTACTAGCTACTATAGTTATAAAGTGATTAATATTAATACTATCCTCTTTACTAATATAATAAAGACTTTAGTATATAATTTTTATAAGCTAAATATCTTTAACCTCTTACTCTTATATATTACCTTTAAGTATAAGAAAGATAATAGCCTAAAGTACCTGCCCTATAATAATAATAAAAGAATTATAGTAATCCGAAGCCTTATTAAGTTCTTACCTATACTATTTAAAGCCTTTATTATTAAGCAGCCTATTAATACTATTAAAGGAGAGAAGTTTATTGCTATTTTTATTCTTTATATTAGTAATAAGGCTATAGTCTTTCTAAATAAGAATAGAGCGATTCTAATAGGCAATATATACTGCTACTTATATTAGAATATAGAAAATATATATCTTAATAAGGCAGTATAATGCCTTAGCTTCTAAGATACTTAAGTTATATATTTTAACTTTATAATATATATTATATTAGCCTTGCATTACTTAGTTATAAAGGCCTATTATAATATAAATAACCTTACTATATTTTATAACTCTAAAATAATAGAGGCTATAATTTATAATATTATCGCTAAGAATAGGTTATTAGGCTAGTTATATAGCTTTTGCCCGGATCCTAATGCCAGATTTAGCCGGTCTTTTAAGAATAACTCCCTTTGCTTTGCCTATATTTAGCCTATACTTAAGCTAATAATTTAGGGCAGCTAGGCTTAGGCTATTAAGAATAATGCTATAGAGGTTATAAATGCGGCTATAATTAACTAAAAGGTATAGGATAACTATAGTAATTTAGCGAAGAGTGATAGGTTTATAAAGAGTTTCTTAGATATAAGCCTTACTAAGTAATAGAGTAATATAATATAGAGCGATATAATTTAGATTAATAACTAGAGGAGATAAGAAGTGGAGAGAATAGGGGATTATTAGTAGATAGCTTAGAGATAGCTTAGTAAATAAGACTAACTATCCCTAATCTATATATATCTTTTAAGTAAAACCCTAAGTAATTATAATATACTTATAACTCTAATACTAGTATATAGGAGATTAGAAATATACTATATATCTTAGTAAGATAATTATAGAAAATAATTAAGAATCTCTATAAAAGAGCCTAAGGTATTTTCTCTTTATATATTTTCTAAGGGATTATAATAATTACTAATAATAATAAGTTAAGTAAAGATAATAACCTATAAAAAGCTAAGATCTAAGGGAAGGATTTGGAAAGGCTATACTATAAGTAGGACGAAGGTCCTGCGAGATTATTATTTAAAATAAGGCATAAATTACTAAAAGATCTATAGAAATACTATAAGTAGCATATTTTTCTTCCCTATCTAAGGGACTTAATATAAAATATATTAAAAATACCTGTAATACCTTAGTAGATTCTTAGAAGATCCCTCTAGGATCTACTAAGGTATCCGCAGCTAAACCCTAGATTCCCCAGAGGACCTGCAGCAGACCCTGCAGGAGTCTCTAGAGAAATATTAAGAAATTCTAAAAGATTCCCCTGCAGATTTAAATAAGGGATTCCTTAGGAAAACCTTAAGAACCCTTAAATAACTAGCTTTCCTCTTTTTTAGAAAGAGGCATTTTTATTATATTTATTATTATTAGTTATTATGCATGCATCCCTTATATAGTAATTAGCCTATGCCCCTAGGTAGACTAATCTAGCAGTAATCACCCTATATACAGAGGAATCCCTAGCCTCTCTTATTATATTCTAATATTAGTGGATCCCGGAGGGATCTTCTAAGAATCTACTAAGGTATTATAGGTATTCTTAATATATTCTATATTAAGTCCCCTAAATAGGGAAGAAAAATATACTACTTATAGTATTTCTATAGATCTTCTAGTAATCTATGCCTTATTTTAAATAATAATCTTATAGAATCTTTATTCTGCTTATAATATAGCCTTTCTAGATTCTTCTTTTAAATTCTAGCTCTTTATAAGTTATTATCTTTACTTAACTTATTATTATTAGTAGTTATTATAATCCCTTAGAAAATATATAAAAAGGAAATGCCTTAGGCTTCTTTATAGAAAACCTTAGTTATTTTCTATAGTTACTTTATTAGGGTATATAGTATACTTCTAATCTTTTATATATTAGTATTAAAGTTATAAATATACTATAATTACTTAGGGTTTTATTTAAGAGGTGTATATAAGTTAGGGATAGTTAGTCTTATTTATTAAGCTATTTTTAAGCTATTTACTAATAGTTTTTTATCCCTTTTACTTCTTATTTCTTTTAGTTATTAATTTAAATTATATTACTTTATATTATATTATTTTATTATTTAGTAAGACTTATATTTAAAAAGCTCTTTATAAACCTATTATTTTTTACTAAGTTACTATAGTTATTCTATACTTTTTAGTTAATTATAGTCGCATTTATAATCTTTATAGTATTATTCTTAATAGCTTAAGCCTAACTACTTTAAGTTATTAGCTTAAGTATAAGCTAAGTATAAGTAAAGTAAAGAGAGTTATTCTTAAGAGACTAGCTAAATTTAGTATTAAAATCCAGGCAAAAGCTATATAATTAGCCTAATAACCTATTCTTAGTAATAATATTATAAAGTATAGCCTCTATTATTCTAAAGTTATAAAATATAATAAGATTATTTATATTATAATAAGCCTTTATAACTAAGTAATATAAGGCTAATATAATATATATTATAAAGTTAAAGTATATAATTTAAATATCTTAGAAGCTAAGGTATTATACTATCTTATTAAGATATATATCTTTTATATTCTAATATAAATAGTAGTATATATTGCCTATTAAAATCGCTTTATTCTTATTTAAGAAGACTATAGTTTTATTATTAATATAAAGAATAGCAGTGGCAATAGGCTTCTTTTCTTTAATAATATTAATAAGTTACTTAATAATAAAGGCTTTAAATAGTATAAGTAAGAACTTAGTAAGGCTTTAGATTATTATAATTCTCTTATTATTATTATAGGGCAAATATTCTAAGCTATTATTTTACTTATACTTAAAAATAGTATATAAAAGTAAGGGGTTAAAGATATTCTACTTATAAAAGTTATATACTAAGGTCTTTACTATATTAGCAAAGAGAATAGTATTAATATTAATTATTTTATAGCTATAGCAGCTAGTAAGAATTAGTTTGCTAGCCTTTATATTATTCTTAGCCCTTTTTATTAAAGTCTTAATAAATAACTCCTTTAAGTATATGCAAATAATAAGAATTCTTTTAATTCTTTTAATATATTTCTTAAGTTTAAGTATATATTAGAGCTTTTTTAGGGTTATCTTATTTATAAGACCTTATTTAATAGTAATAATAAAGAAAAGTAAGAGCTTTATTACTCTAACTATAAGCTTAATTAAGTCTATAATATTAGCCTTATAGATACTAGTAAAGCCCTCCTATTAAAGCAGCTTTAATAATAGCTTTATAAAGGCCTTATTTTTATTCTTTAAGATATAAAGCAAAAAGCAGCCTTAAGTATTATATAGAATAGATATTATAAATTAAGAAGAGCAGTTAGGACTAGTTATAAGATTATAATATATAACTAGCTTATTAAAGTTAATCTTAGTAAGGTCTTTATTAAACTTAATATTACTTAGTTACTACTTAATAATATACTAATTATAGTATTTAATTAAGGGGAAGTATATATTATATTTTATAAAAAAGAAGCTATAATTTAAGTTATATTCTTCTTTAATAGCCTAAAAGCAGAACTTCTTTACTATAAACTGCTTAGTCTTAGCCTAATTAGTAAAATAATATTAAAGAAACTTATTTTTATAGCTATAAAACTAGAGAGTATTATAATAGCTTATATAGGAGAGAGTAGGCTTATTTTTAGTTAAGTTAATATAGAATTTCTTATAATACTTAGTATTATAGAATAAGTTACCTTTAATTACTTAAAAGATAATAAGGGGCTTGTTTCTAGCCTTATAAGTGCTAGGCATAGTATTATTATAAGTTAGAAATAAGAGAGAGATAAAAGTCTTAGTAATCTATAGCTTTTAGGCTGTTTATAGTGCTATAAGATAGTAAGAGATAGTTATAATATAAAGAAAAAGAGAGAAAAGAGAAGCTTTAGCAGTAGGGAATGTTATTTTTATATATGCAAGTATAGCTAGCTAATTATACTATACATACCTCTAGGCTTTTATATATTTTATAGTGAATTATTATTATTTCCCTAGCTAATCTGCGGCAATATATAAATAATAGCTAGCTAATCTTATTAATTAGGAATCTATAATAAATTACTTAGAGTAATTATCTTTAAGTATAAGAGCATCTCTCTCTTATACTCTTAGTAGCCTAATATAACCTCTTTTACTCTTTTACTTCTTAGCTTTTCTTAGTCTTTTTATATATTATTTAAATAATATAAATCTTATAAGCTTCTAATTAAGACTTAGACTAATCTCTTTTATATTCTATTATTTTCTAAGATACTCTCTATCTTATTTTATTAATATCTTAAGTATTAATTCCTAGAGTATTAAAATTAATACTAGATCTCTAGCTTTAGGTTATTTATATTATAACTAGAGCTTGCCTTATATTATTATAATATATATTACTAACTCTTCTTACTTTACTTATTAAGCCTAGAACTTCTTAATAAGCTTCTCTACTTAAATAGCCTCTTATTCTAGCTAAATATTATAGTTATTAAGCTATTCTTTTTAATTAATAAGATATTATTATATTATTTTAACTTCTTTTTAATTAATAACTCTTATATCTAATATCTAGTTAATTTTTTAACTTATACTATCTAGCTAGTATATCTTATTATAGGGCATTTTTATAGCTTTATCTAGCCTCCCTTAGGGTTCTATTACTTATCTTAGGTATATTACTAATATTATTAAGTAAATATTAAGATTATTCTTTATTTTAAAGTAATAAGCTAGATACCTAACTTAATTAAGAATCTTATAAAGACTAGTTTATCTCTCTTTTAGCTTCTAAACTTAGTTATTAGCTATATAATAACTAATATTTGCCTTCTTCTTTAGTTCTAGCTAGACCTAATTGCCTAGCTTAAATTCTAATACTTAGTATTTTTTATTATAATAGTGCTTTATTACTATTTATATAAAGGCAATAAATATTACTACTTTATTTTAAAGAAAGGTCTAGTTTATAGATTATTCTTAATTCTTAAGATATCTTTATTTATTATTTATTCTTATATTAGATATTAACTTATTAAAAGTGGCCTTAATAATCTCTATATAGAAGTTATTTAGTAAGAACTAAATAGTAATTAGTATAAATACTTAAGATTCCTTTAAGTAATTACTTATAAAGAACTAAAATATAATTTTTATAGTCTGATTTTATTATTCTAATAACCTATCTATTTAGAGATATTATATAATTAAGAAGTGCAGCCTACTTTTAAATAATTTCTATAGCTATATCTAGAATCCTAATAGGAATTTCGCATCTTAATCTGATATAATAATATAGGGAATCCCCTAATTAGCCTGCAGTAGCTCTATATATAGTGCCTTTACCTAATCTTTAGTAATATACTAGTTATTTCCTAGAATTAGTAGGTATATCTTAGTGAATTTATTAGTTATTATTATTAGAGTATTAAATAGCATACTATCTTAAGAGGCCTAAGAGTATCTAGCTAAGTTAATAATTAATAACTCTATAATAAAGTCTATTATAATAATATAAAAGGGGATTAATAGGGAAGTTATTAAAATTATCTTCTTAAAAAGAAGTTTCTTATTTATTTAATTCTACCTATAAATATCGCATTTTAATATATACTTCTTATATTTCTTTATTAAGTATTTAATAATAAAGCTTACTTAGAGATCTTATTATATTTTATTCTTTTTTTAGATAGAACTTTTATTAATATATTTTTATAATAATTTTTATTTATTATTTACTTTTTAATAAGTAAAGTTAATAGT